>WURT03041083.1:0-14758 GCA_009936505.3 Holothuria glaberrima
TGAATCCTTGGAAATGTTTCAAAGATGGATGCCCAGTATCTTAAGGTTAACCGCAAAAATGCGTCACTACCCTGCTGAGTATAAAGTATAAATGTCCAAGTTTCAACAGTTCAAGCTGACGAAAACTGTAATGAAAAATGCGTATCTTCCAAATGCAAGATGCTATTGAGATGGGATTTTCACTGCCTAATACAGAAAATTTTTCTGTTTTTTTTTTTTTCGAAAACATCAAATTTGGTCACCAGAACATACTTTAAACACATCTTTCATTGAAGATTTAAACATATCCGGTATTATCGATATTCAGAGAATGGCATACCGACTTTTATTTCTCATACCAGCACACACTGTTTGTGTTTTCAGCAGATTCTGTTGTCAGAAGTTCTTGCATGGGTAGGGGGCACTGGCACTGCCCAAAGGGCAAGGACAAAAGTTAAAGTATTAGTTTTAATTGCTCTTTTGCAATCTATTACAAAAGAAGGGATGGGGCACTCTCCCGGCAGGTTTTCGGTTTAAGTGTAGGTGTATGAGTTTGTGACATTTATCATTTCATGATATAATTTCATTTATTGTTTCATTTATTATTTCATGAGATTACTTTCAGACTTAAATTTTTGCGAAGGAAAAAAATTGAATCATCTGATTGACTGATTTACTTTTTTGTACCAATTTTATATGTTACTTCTTGCTTCTTCATCAACCTCTCAGCTTTCGTCCCTCTTGTACAACCCACCCTCAAGATTAATCAAGATTCTACCACCTCTAGCCGTCCGTTATTGAGAATCCTGCATTCTGATTGGTTAAACACTGACCTGATATCTGGTTATTCTGCAACACACGGTCAGTAAACGTAAAGACTGATAGAAATGAAGTTTTTCACACATTTTCGGTGGTAGAATAGGAATAAACCATATTTGTTGGACTATTATTGTCTCATAAACCGTCTCGACTCCAAATTTGGCAAAATAAGGGACTCGGCTTCGCCTCGTCCGTTATTTTGTCAAATTTGGAGTCTCGACTCACCAATAATAGTTCGCCAAGTGCGATTTATTCCTTAATTAACAACAGTACTTAGCCATCCAACCAATATTATGAGCCAATCAACAGTAAGGGAGATTCTTCCGCGAGTTGGGTAAATGCAAAATTCTCCCAAATTGGGGGAAAACTTATGCAACACGTTGTATAGGCTTTGTAGCCTAACAAAGACAAGGTATGACGAGAACTAACACACTAAAATATTAGCGTTTTCCTCCAAAATGGCTTGGCGAACCAACAATTAGGACGTGACTTTGTAGCTATGACAATATTCCTACCGAATATGCATTTAAAGTGATGTTACCTGATTAAAAATAGGGAAATACATAAGTCTAATGTTTTTCTTAAGCTGTTTATGCAGTAACTGAAAATGGAAATGCGTATGGCAAAATTTAAGGAAACAGTGCAAAAACAGTCAAAATCTGTGGGTTTTTTTTTTTAAACAAACCGTTCTCATTACAACTAGCTCAAACCACGCCTGTCAGAACACTATATGAATATTCAATGTCTAGTCACGCTGATGTATGAACCGAAGAACTGTACATTTAGTGGGCCTGTATTGGCGAGGTTATTCATGATTTGCTGGGAATAGTGTGATTATGGAGGTTGTATACTGCATAGTACACTTTATTTTTTGAAACAAACGCACGTATTTTTCATCGTAATACCCGTGTCAGTAGATTTTACCCCCTAACGCTATTCAAGTAGACAGTTGCATACTAACGCTAGTAACGGTAACCAGTTACACGGTCTGTACACTTGTGTACTTTTCCACATCCCAAGTTTTTTTTCTTCAAGCGGTACATGCAGGTATATATATCAAATAATATACGTAAATTGTACAACGATACACTAGAAAAAATGTTTCACGAGTGTACAGTAGATGCCGACCACTAAGCAAGGGGTACTAATCTAAAATCCAAACCAAAATTGGTACAAATTCTTACCGCGGTACCTCCGTAAGGCGTGGTAGCCTTTATATACACAGCAGATATAGACCTTATGCATTGACGTCACGCGAACGTCATTTTGGAGGAAAACAATGAAGCAAACGTGCACGATCGGTGTAGATTTTGCTCGTTCGTGTAGTAGACTTACGCTGTCCTCCAGAACAACTAGCGCGTACACTGAATTTGACCTTTTGACCTTTGGTGCAAGCGCCCTATTAAGCTGTCCACGCTTACGTCACTGGTTGGCATTGGTTGGCATAGAGCATGCGCACGAACACATGAGTGTATGCTAGTGTTGCGCGTGTAAACGTTTGAGCGATTGCACGCAGAAAGTAGGCGAATTGGAATCTACCTTTCATTGTGACGACAGTGTAAGCGCGCCTAACCAACTCTTTGAAGCCCAGCCATGAAGGCATTTGTTTTTAACACTGAAAGAGTCTATAGGCTCGATTCGATATCCTCTGTGAGCAATGTTTTCCCTTAGTCAACTTCGATTGATGCAGATGGCTTCGCCAAGAGTTTCCAACATGTAAAAGATTTGTGTTGGTTCAATCACAAATCCCTGGTTTAATCAAGGCAACTGCCAGTGTGTACATTTCACATGGAAAAGGTAACAGGGAAAGTTTGACCTTGCAACAGAGGGTAAGCGTCTCGGATGTCAGACCAGGGAGATGATAAGACTCCAAGCTGAAACCGTTGACCATCGAGGATTTAAAGGATTCCAGAATTGTTCAATATTATTCCTCGGAGGTAGTACTCACATATTATATCGATGGCCAGTCTCGTGGGTTAATAGAGTTCAAAATGCTCGTATTTTCTTTAAGTCTGCCTTCAGAATCATGCGAAAAACACGTAAAAAGGGTACATAGGCGTGGAAATCATGAATTAAGTGCTCGCTTCGCTGGACACCTTCCATTGTGATACTTTGCATATTCATATACCAGAGTACTCCCATTGGTTTGTTCAACCAGGAGTGGAATTGAATGGAATAAAGATTGCAGTGCACGCATTATCGAGTTTCATAGTTTTGTTGTAATTTTTTAACAATTGAAACAATATTTGGAGTAACTACTTATGTGAGGGATCTTTATTTATCTTCATTATTCGGATGAACTGCTTAAACATTTTTCCAACACTTTAGACAAGGCAATGTTATGTATTTCCCTTTCTTAAACAGGTAATGCCCCTTTAATTCCATTACATTAGACCGATAAATTTAGCAACGGGGACCGAAACCGATTCGCCACTGACGACGTACACAAAAAGTGGAAATGTGGTGACAGCGCCGGTTACCAATTTTCTCCCGATAAGAGAAATCTCCCGAACTGATCAATATCGTGCCATTAAATGACGTTATCTCAACTGTGCTCTAGGCCGCCAGCTGTGGACAGGAGTAATTTGCCAAATGAACTTCCTACGTACATCCGACTATCCCATTAGGAAGAATCTTTCAAACTCTCATATTATTCAAGTATTAGCCAGTGATGAAAGGACATCATGCATTAAGACCTCAGAAAGGTAGAAAGAAACGTTTAAGCAACTCCGAACTTGTATTATAACGAAATGCAACTATGCTATTATAAATGTTTTAGTAATTACTAAGCATACGCATTATGGAACGCGTAATCACAATATACAACAAATGCTACAGCTCTGATCGTTTGGCACATTTACAATGCAATGTAACAAGAGCACCGTCACTTTATTGTGAGTTTGCATGCAGACATAAATGAATAACACTCGCCTTGCACATGGTAAAATGAAATGACAAAGAAGCCCTTTATTTATAAAATTCATCATTAAGAGCACCTGAGCTTCGTATCTACCCTTACAAAAATTGTGTGGCAAAAGTTCCATTACCACAAGTGAAATACTGTTTCAAACTGTGCAAAACTATGGTGGGGTGTGAAGAGTCGTGAAGAATCTGTGAATTTTTGCATGACAATGTGTGCCATTAATGAACAGTTGACACACATTTTCAAAGTACAATGCATTGACTTGCATTTCCACAGGTTGGACATGAGGTAATGTGTGGAAAACCAAAAAAACAAGCTTTGACACAGGTAACATGAGGCAAACTGGGGCGAAGTAGGTGAAGTGTGGAAGCGTGTGGAGAAGTGTGGTGCTGAGAAAATTAAATTCAATTGTTCGATTTAGTGCATTGGCCTTGTTTGCCACACTATGCCCTGGTTTGCCACATTTGTCAACTTGACTCAGCTTTCCCCACTTTGACCCAGATCTTAAGATGTGACAATCATGCAGGGAAAAGCGTGGTCCTGTGTGTCAGATTGGTTCCAATACCACATGTGTCACCACTCATGACCACACTTTTTTTCTTATGTATTTTATATACGGTACCCTGCCAAGTGTGATTACGTGTATTCACATGTGACATGCCACACGTTTTTTAAGGGTACTGATAAAATTTCCCATTTAAATTTTCGCTTAAGACTTCGTGCACCTACTGGAAAGAATATGGTAGGATTTACCGTAGTAAGGAGGTATCTTGCTCTACATTACCTTAGTTAACATTTCATTTCACTTTCAGGGAAAGAATCATGTCATGTGGACGCTTTAAGAATGAAAGATCTGAGGGCATGTAAATGCAATACCTGCCTATTTGACGTAAAAAAAAAACAAAAAAAAAAACGTTAAAAGTACACTCTAAAAATAGTACCCTCGTTGGGTAAAAGTTTACCAAGCAATGGATACTTTTGTAGCCAACATGGATAAGTTTTTCACCCAACAGATCAGCAGGGGCCATATGTAACCAGCCTGGGAAAAAAGTTTACCCAACAGTTTTTAGAGTGTAGTCATGATTCCTATCAGAATCCATCAAGTATTGCACATTTTACAAGACAACTGTTGTTACACTCATCTTGAATAAACATAAGTTACATATCCAAATTTGTGACGTAGACAGAAAGAGTCATTTATGTTATTTTATTTGCTTAAACTTCATTCCAAGGACAGTTGTAATTTGGCATGCCCCAAAGAGTTTATTTTTAACGTAATTATTGACTACTCTGACAATATCCACACTAAACATCACACTAGACTAAGCAATTGAATGATAATGTGTAAAGGATTAACAGAAGAAATACAGATTTCGTGAGACACTCCACATCACGATTTCTGCATGGCAAATGAGAAATCTCAGAGTTGGTCAAATCATGGCAGCTCCCTGGTCAAAATTTAAAGAGGTATATCTTGAGAAAGATAAAAGATATTCAAATAATTGCAATGGACTTTTAATCATTGGATCCAAATCTCTCATTGTTGAGTAAAACAGTTGTTTTGTTTACATGTCCACAGACATTTAAGCTGATTGTATAAACAGCCAAAAGTTACGTCATATCCAATACGTCACTGAATGTATACATCGAATGTAAACAATGGTAACCAACAGGCGTTGTGAGACTTACAATAAAATCAATCAAAATAAAAAAGCTGTTTAGCTACAAAGAGTTTTATGACCCCGTAAATTAGTAAGCACGAGAAGTACAGAATTTTATGATTATTTATCTCCCGCAGTTGAGTAACGTTACGGCTTTACTTAAGAGGAGGTAAATTACAATTCAAACATACGAGGGACAGATGGGTGGTTTGGTACAGACTTTTTTATATTCTAAAAAGTTGCGTTACTCTTCAGATATTATCCAAATGATTTCTGGTAAATCAAAATTTGGCCAAGCCTTGTGTTTTTGTAGATCTTGTCTTCAGGCTTGTGAAAATCGACAAAAAAGTTAAAAGTTAGTTAAAAGACTTGCCTTTAAACGTATCTGTACTGATATTTATTAAGCATATTCTTGATCCGTCTGTTAATACATCATGGAGCTATTATGCAGTTTATTATACATATGGAAAATTTAAACATGTTCAGATACCTTCTAGCTCATAAGACTACCAAATTAATCTGGTATAAATGTAAGGCGTACGGTAGGTACCCCGTGAGGTAGAAGTACTGTGCGAAGTTGGCGTATGCTAATTGTGCTTAATTTTTGAACATTTTACAGTCTCCTTATAAAAGCTGAGGGCAGCCACTACTCTAAACGATTATCGGTATTTGCCTTCGGTATCGACCGATATTCCTCATTTTCGTCATATTTCGGTATCGGTAAAATTTAGAGTAAATGCCAGTACTACCCTGCCGATATTAATCGTTCTACATGTAAAAAATAGTACACAATTTGAGTATTTTGAATGCAAGTTCGAATATTTTTCCTCATTGAGATGAAACGAAACTTAGGAGGCATGGTGCCTGGTTGCCTATGATTAGTATGCAGAATATTTATTTGCCAAAATAGCGGTATCGGATCGGTATCGGCCGATGTTGAGAAAATATTTGTATCGGCAATATCGGCTACTTGCACTATCGATTCAACACTATTTTAAACAGCACAACGTTTTATTGACACTCAACTGTCCGTTTTTTACACTAACTGCACGACTTCCCCCTTAGCGTATCGTGGGATCCGCAGGATGTTGTGGGATGTAGCAACCAAATCGATCTCCTGAAAAACTTGTGTTTACTGAAGTGTAAACCTGAAAGGAAACTCTGAAGTGTTTCTACATATTCACAAAACATTTTTTCCATGTGGTGTAATTCATAACATTTTTCTGAAATAATACGATCTTGAAATCAGTGTCTTTTCTCATTTTTATCTCTACAGGCATAATGGATGTGTGTTCGGGGGCCACGCTGAGTAACGTCACCGAGTTGGCAACAGACGATGCGATTTTCCACACACCAATGAGCACAGTTTGTGCAATGGACGATCGCACTTTTGCAACATTTACCAGCAGCTTCAATGACACGCTAACCTCGTCGGAAACAGAGGCTGGGGACTTCATGTCACGTGTAACTGCGTTTTGTTTCATGAGCTGCAATTTCACTTGTCCGACGTATATATACAGCGTTGCAAACGATTCCACGCTCGTCAAGGATCGCCTCGCTGTATTTATGCCTGACGACCATTTCAGCTACTCCTTTATAATACCTTTCGTCCTTTTAATCGCTTACTTGCTTCTCTTTGGTATATTGGGTAACGTCTTAGCGATAGTCGTCATCGTTAAAAACAGAGTCCTCCAAGCGTCATCACATTATCTTGTTAGTCTGGCTGTGTCCGATATGTTACTGTTAGTGTTGACGGGACCCACTGAGATTGCTGCCAACATTCATTTCTGGCCCTGGAATTATACAAGAATTTTGTGTCGGTTAAGGTACTTTTTGATCGAAGCCTGTGCGTTCACGACAGTTCTTCATATCGCTGCTTTTACTATCGAAAGGTACTTTGTAGTTTGTCATCCGATGAAAGCCAAATCCCTCGTCAGCGCATCTCGAACGAAAAAGATTATTTGTTTCATCTGGATTCTATCGTTCGTGATAGCATTTCCGATTTTCTTTGCCTACGATTTACTGGTCGCTTGTGAAGGCATACCGGAGTCGACTATCTGCGAAATAAAAAGCGATACTTGGGAAGCACGAGTCCAATCGTTTTACATTTTCTCTTCAATAATTCTATTTTTTATTCCCATGTTCCTTATCATTGCCCTGTACTCTCTAATTGCAAGAGTCATGTTCGGTTACAACGTTAAAGTATCAATGAGGCGAAGTGCAAGCATGCAGAAAAGGAAATCGAAAGGATCCAAGAAGCTGAAAGAGAAAGAAGATGGAATTGAGAAAAGCAGACGACAAGTGGTAAAAATACTGGGTGAGTACCTTAAACCATATTGATTTGACCCGGATTGCGGTCACCTGTTGTTCAACAACGTTCTGCTTAAAATAACCAAAACATCCAGGTTTAATGTAAACAGAAGAATGTTGCTTTTGGAGACATAATTTTTGACAATCCGTTTAATTCACCAGGCAAACGATAATTTTAAAACGGACTCATTCTCCTGGTTATTTTTTTCCAAGAAATGGTGGGATAACCAAGATCCTAGTTAAAATTTAGCAACGTTTGCAGGTAGCATTGTAACTTAGTGCTTTGTTATGGCATGATATTGTGTAAATTCATAAAAGAGTTATTGTATCTCAGTTTCATTAATATTATGAAGGGCGAGTCACTACAGCGATTTTCAATCCGAAATCAGATCCGAATTTTTCTAAATCGTACCAATAGTTTTTTTATTCAGACTTTGTTCTATAAGGATGGTCACGCTAAATCGATAGCTGATCCTAGTTTGTTTCGCGATATGAACTGTTTTGCTATCATTATATAACTAATTATATGGCTCAACAGAGTGATATTTGTTCAAAAATAAGTCCGATTTTTGTACACGTGTCCGATAAAGGCTGTCTGTGATGTGACGTCACGAAATAATTAGTTTAAATTTCATTTTCGTAGTCCTCTGATACAAATCATTTATTTACACAGGTTGGCAAATTTCTGGCTCTGTCCGACCAGAATGGAGTAGATTTTAACTAAAACCCACAAAAATCGGACCGTAATCCTATCTGAAATCGCTGCAGTGTGACCCCGCTTAAGTTGCCACGTGGATATGTTGCCGCTCCGTGTTTTCATAAAAGTTTCTTAAAACATTCGCTCCATGGTTACAATAACTGTAGATGAAGTAACACTGAAGACTTTATATATGACTTTAAAAGACAAAAGTTACCATCTGTTGCGAATGAAGCAAAGGAAGGCCAAACGTTTGTTTTCATTTAATATTATCATCTACTCTGTCGGTAGCCCTGCAGCGTCTAGCACACCGTTACTAATCAATCATCGTCCTCAGGGGCTAGAGCCCCCCAAAAGCTTTCATTTGCTTCAAGAAACTGACCCAAACTTCATTTACATAGCCACAAGGCTATTGGCTCAATGAATGTAATTCAACGTAATAATTATACTTAACCGATAAGTTCAAATGCCGATATTACCTGACCGATATTTATCGTCCCATATGTCATAAAAAATGGTACACAGTATGAGTATTTTCGAATGCAAATTTCAATATTTTACCTCATTAAGATGAAACGACACTTCATTGTGGTGCCCCGTAGCCTATATTTAGTTGCAGAAGTTATTCCCCAAATATCGGTATCGGCCGACGTTGAGAACTGAAATATCCGGTATCGGTAAAATCATCGGCTACTTACAATATCGGTACAACATTTCTCCCTGGTGCATCACAACCAAATGCAATATGCCGTTCCAAACTACACTTCTACAAAGCTGAGTCTCACAAAAGGGAGATCGCTGAAGTAAAGCTACCGTAATAAATGCTATAAATATTAATGAAATTTACTACCTGATAATTAAATGCAGAATTTTGGGGCTCTTTAAAGGCCTAATCTTTGCCTATATCGTAGGCAAGTTCGGTGGAGCAGTAGCCTGCGTAGCTCCTCTGTGGCTGCAGCCGCCCCTCAAAGTTTGTTTTTAGCTGATGAGCTGAACGAAAAAGTTCGTTCGTTCCGCACTCAGGCTAGTGGAGATGTATATTGGGGGTCAAATATAGCCGCTGCGCAGGCTAATGTATCGAACGCTCAGGCTGTAACTACATGCCTGCTCTCATCAGGGAGTTGCTGTCATTATGCGGCATCGGTTAACAAGTATTCAGTACGTTTGTTTACATATAATAATTTACAGTTTGAACTGTTTGACATAATTTTTCTTTAAAAAAGCCTCGTTTTGAAACTTTCATAACTTGTAACATGTTGTTAACAAGTTTATTTATGCCGCTGTATGAGAAAAAATGCCATCTGTTGTAGGTAAATCATTAACAAGGAAATATATAACTACGGTTGATATACATGTGCCTATTATTAATTCCTTCTATGCTGTGTAAATGGCTATACTGTCCACCCGTCCGGGACAAAATTCCCTGCGGTAAAACTGTCCGTCTGCTCTTTCAGTTTGCACACAGTTAATTGTAGTGTCTTTCTTGAACTTAAGACGACCTACACAGATCACGATTGCATCAATTCTTTTCAGACAGTCTATAACACAGATGTTATGTAAGGGCGTGACTGCTGAAAGGATGGTCAATTAAGTCATGGTGTGCTATCATTTGTCAGGGACATCTTCAGAGGTAACATTTAGCCCCCCCCCCCTCCCCCATCCAGCCGAGGTGACTTGAAAATTAATAATTGTTTTGTTCTGTAATTATTTTTTAGTCGGGAATATTTTTATGAAGAATGGGGGAATTTTTAGAAAATTCCTAAGAAATTATGGAGGATGGGAAATGATGCTCAGCATGCGTCGTGGAAAAAAATTAAGCCTAGGTCCTCTCTATCCTCTAGCATCTTAGAGGAAAAAGTGTGTGGCGCTACTTAGAAATAAGCGTGCACACAGTGCCGTATACAAACCTATCTTTACATCTCAACTTTAGGCCTTCCTGTAGGGAAAGTCTCCAAATTGAGATCCTCATTGGAGTAGAATATTTCCCAAGAGAACTCTGATCCGGCATATTCTATTGGGTTGATTTTTTGCAAAAAATCAGTTCTTACCTAAGCCATTATTTAGAACAGAGAGCTAAATGTAGGGTAGTTCTTAACAAGATCTACAGTACACTATACTCCCATTGACATTATTATGCTTCGTGTAGCAGTTAAGGGGCACAGCGTGTATGAAATAAGCCCTGATTTAGGGCTACATATAGACCTAGCATATACAGTACTATGTTCTATAATATGTTCATTAGATATATAAACATCATAAGCTGATAGGCTACTGTTAAAATATAACTTTACCTTAAAATCACAAGAAATAACAAATAGAAGCATAGCTCTCACCCAGTGAGATAATGAAATCAGCGATCAGCTCAATCTTTTTTTTTTTTTTTAAAAAATCTTCTCTCATCACTGTCTGTCTACGAAGCTGAGGCTGAACCCTCTTACAAAAATGTATGAGATGAGTTTTACAAAGGCCTAAATTATTCTATCATTGTACCAGTTTGACCCCTGAGACTTACCCAAACCAAGATGTAGATTGTCTTTATTTGGAATCATAAAGTACTTTGACATGTTCACCGAGAACTTACCGATGGTATGCCTCGTTGCTTCCAGTCTTCGGTTTGACCAAGGATTTGTTACTCCCTGGTGTAACTGGTATCCGAAATCAGGGCTTCCCCACCGCAGAAACCAAGGGAAGGTCTTTGAAAAAGTTTCCTTAGAAAATTTTCAAGAACAACTTACAATTGCCATTTTCTATCTTTGCAAATTTTACCTCTGGAAAACACTCCCATCCTCTTCCTTGAAAGCTTTTTTCACCCCTTCAGCGTCTTGTCTGACTTTACGGGACTCTCAGGAGGGTGGTGGGAAAAGGTAAGATCTTTTGTGTTTAACTAGATCTGCCGTGAACAGTCCCGTTTAACAAAGTACGACAAAGTAAGTAGGCTACCGCTACAGTGTAATATCAGTCTTTGGCAACTTTCCCATTGAACAGAACCCTGGAAAGGATTGAAGACTTTGGTTGCTAACCACTGTTCGATAACAATGATAAACAAAATAAAATAAAAGGCATGACTATCTCTTATCAGAATAGACTGTCATGGGGCTTCCACGTAGATGTGTGATTGCATGCATGTTGCTAAGATTTGACTGTTGCTGCCCGCTTCTGTTTTATTTTGCTATCTTACATGTACGCAAGAGTTCGACTCGGTAATGATTTCGCAAGATTTTATATTTGTGGCAGGTAGAGATCTGTACAGATATTAACTTATGTTTTTGGGAAAAGTCACTTTTCTTAACTGTAGCCTAGGTCTACAGTTAAATCAATAAATGTAACAGACGCATAGGCGTCCGCTGAAAAAAATTCAGGGAGGGGCAAAACTTCTAATTGATCAAATCAGGGTAAATTTTTACTCCCCAAAAAGTGCTTAATTGCTAAATGTTGGCGCCTCATACAGGGGTGTTGCCATGAAGTTGCTACGGTTGGGGCGAAACCTATAAGCATAACAATCTAAGCCTAGCGCCACCATATTTGGCTCGAAGCGCCAAGAAAATTTTGGCCCAAATGCCTCCCAGATCGCTGGAAATGGCACTTCCCAGGCCTTGCGAGCTAATTTTGCATCTAATCATTTTCTATTTTGAAATCTCATTTTCCGGAAATTTTCTAGGGTTATCATAAAAAATGTTGATTTTATTTTTCCTTCAAGTTTTTGATTTTCAGGGGGGGGGGCAAGTGCCCCCTACCGGACCCCCATGAATAGAGGTTAGAAAATAGAACTCGTTCCTATTAAAATCTCCATAGCTTATTGAGGTGATGGGAAAAGAAATCTTGAAATAATTATACTTAATTAAAATATCAATTTATTGGCTAATAAATAGTGATGTTTTTCATGTACAGATTTTATGCATATGATTTCACAAGGCAGAAAACATTGTTTACTGCTCGTAAACACTGCAAGGCAAGACTAGATAGACAGTGGGCCATTCCTCCAAATTGTGTAGTTTCGTGGCCGAAGAAAAGGCTGCTCCCTCTTCTCAACAGGGGTTAATTGAGCAGCTTAGGGCAGTTGAAATCTTGTCTCACATACATGGGGTGTAGCCAGGGGGACAGTGAACTCTTCCCCTCTCAGAAACTTTCCCCTTATTTCCTTAAAATGAAATGACAGAGTACATTATACTGGTTTAAACTAGTGTTGGACTGCCGGATTATCGGTATTTACTATTGGTATAGGCCGATATTCCCCATTTTCATCCTGTATCGGAATAGGTAAAATATACCTTAAATGCCGATATAATTTAAGTGATATTTATCGTGCCTTATGTCTTGTAAATGGTACACTAATTGAGTGTTTTTGAATGCAAGTGCTAATATTGACCTAACCAAGATTGAAATGGCACGGTTAGTTTGCAGAATGCTTATTTTTCAAATATCGGTATCGGATGGTTAGTTAGTTAGATGAGGTTTTCCAACTCAGTTTCAAACCAATGATATTGGCTGATATTGAGAACTGAAATATCGGTATCGGCAATATCGGTTACTTGTAATAATGAGAAACCACAAGTTTAAACTTACATTTTGCATACCACCTCGAAAAAGGTCCATGCCCCACGGTTTCCTCAACGCAATCAAATTTCATTGTGTATTACTATCACATGTCCGTGATGGACGTGGGTGCCCTATTGTGCTTTCATTTTAAATACCGTTTTTTCTTTCCATCACACTTTGTTGTGTAATGTTGATATTTGAATCAACTGCTACTCCCAGAATAAACCCCTTAGGGCATATCAACATTACAACTGTCCTTGAAATGAAGGTTGAACAAACAAAGCGTAAAATAAGACGAGTCCCATGATTTCCTTTTTCTAGGTTACAAATTTGCTTATGAAGCTCATGTTTATTTATGATGTGTGCAAAAACATTATTTGCAATGCAAAATGTTCAAAATTTGATACATTTTGGTGGGAGTTGTTGCTACTTTTAACGTTTTTAATGCTTTTTACATCAAATAGGTAGGCATGACGTTTCCATGTACTTAAACCGTAAGGCACACTGTAAAGAATCGCCCCAACTCATTTTGAATGCCTGCTAAATCTTAAAAATCTCAGCTAATTCCCTCAACAAATATCTTACGTGACATTTTAGATCGTTAGAACTTCAAAGGTAACAATTAAAAAAGCACTTAAACTGCGTTAAGTTTGTAATTCACAAACGACAAGATTGTAACGCTGATCATAAAGGAGCCACTCAGAAATTGAGAAACCGAGGTATACGCATTTTTATGAGGTGGCTGCATTTGCTCTTAAAAAAGTTATGTTGTTTAAGCGTTGCTACATTTTACAATGCAGTACCTATTAGCTATAAAGCTACTATTCAAACCCCACTTTTCTAATGTCCAAATGGGGTATATCATGTTGCCAATCCCGTTGCAAATGCGAAGAGCTCTGAAATGCATTTCTATGGAAGATGTTTGTATTGTATAAGTAGCTTACGACTTCACCTGAATTGTATATCCTTAGGCAAAACTAGGTCGGAAAGTAACTGCTGACTATATTAGAGAGGACAAATCGTCTTTACAATCAGTGGACTAAAGGCTAATTCATAGACCAAATTTTAGAATTTGAAAAGCTATCAACACCTCATACGGTCAAAATGTTGGCCATCTGTCCTGCCTTTACGGAATATTAAATTCTCACAGTAGCGGAGCATATCGTTAACACGACTGGTCTGATTAGCTTGTCGGTATATAAACGACCTTTCAGGAATGAACCTAGGAAACCGGTGACAGCACTAGCCTTGGCCCTTTTTTATAAGGAGTAAGACTCAATCTTTAGTTTTAATTCCAGTTGGACTTTAAAGGGAAATGCAGTCACCCCAATCAGTATGCCCCGTCATTCTAGTCCATGAATGGTCTGTTTTGATCATGTGACGATATTTTTTTTAAAAAATTGTGAAATTCAAAGATGATTTCTTCTTGTTTTACCTATTGTTTGTTATAGTTACGTTCAAAAAGTCTTCAGAGATGTTTGTAATGCAATAAGGGGAGATTTGCAAGAGTTTGCTGATTTTTCAAAGCAAATTATGGGGCGACTGCCTATTGCCTTTAACATGATAGATAAAGCTTAAACTATAAAACAGGACCATTTGTAGGTACACGGTTTGGTTACAAGTGTTCGGGTCACGTGCAACTGTTATACACGTGAAAAACTCTCAGGTCTGTATACACGAGCAACATTGGTAAAACATTCTCAAAACACTTCACTTGCAACAAACCCAAAACACGCTTGTTTTCGGTTTGTTGCACGTGTAGACAGGGTAACAACAATTTGAAAACATTTTGAAAATGTTTTGAGAAGAATTGACAGGGCATTTCTTCTGCAA
>WURT03041105.1:4394-14758 GCA_009936505.3 Holothuria glaberrima
GAATAAAAATTCTATGCAATCACTGAGGATGTGTGGTCAGATTTCTGAAACTTATTTTCAATTACTTCAGCGTAGGCTTACTCGAAATTGGCGGGTTGCTAGAAGCAGGCCCCTAGCCAAGGGGGCCAAGGGGGAAAGCCCCCTGAGATTTTTTTTTTTTTTTTTGCACCCCTAGAAAGTTTCAAGTTGCCATCGATTTAATACATTTTTACACATTTGGGCCCCCTGAAAAATTTTCCCCTGGAAACCATTTCGCCCTTTCAGTACCTTGTCTGGCTACGGGCCAGGCTAGAAGGTCAGTGGCCAGACAAGAGACACGGGATCGTTACCCCCTCCCACATGGTCTATCTTGTCCCATTTAAAAATCAATTCAGAAACGATTTAGAAGCTGCAAAGAATAGCGGTAATTCTTTATAATGCACAGCAGGGGCGGATTTAGAAGAGGTCAACGATAGGCCATGGCTTAAGTTCTCGCGCTCGAAGGGCCATCACGCCCTAAAAAGTATCAAATTAAGACAACATTTTGCAACGATCATCAGTAATATTCCTTGGCTAATCCGTCGTGTTTTCAAATATATTCCTTATACAAAACAGGGTTCATTCCATATTACCAACATTAACATTAGACAACATGTTTTGTATCATGCTGCAGTGAATGACAGAAATATGTCATGTCGTCTATTTATGTAACTCATCAGATAATTGAACTACTGTAAATTTTCTTCCAATGGTTAGCGATCCAGTTTAATTATTGAGTTAATTATTTAAAACCCGGTCACGGTGTACCTGTCGAATCATGAGCCAAACCTAGTCAGATCAGACCGAGACCACTCTTTTTTAAGTTTTGTGGATAATGCAGTCTCGCGAGCTAACGTATTAATTATTATAGTCATGACTCAGTCAAGTTGAGCCCTTGGGTTGGGGAGTGGGCTCATGCAGACTTCCAGAGTCTATGAATTTTAGACTCGAGTCTTACTCTAGTCACATCGATGACTCAAGTCATTAGGATACTCATGGTTCTTTCCGCCCCATATAGTTCAGAGCTCTAGTCTGCGAGGGAGGGGACAGGGGACGTTTCCCTCCCCAGGGATTTACAAAAGTTCTCGAAACTAAAGTTGACCCTCATAACCTAGGAAACACATGAAAACATTTCTTTTTTCCCAATTTTCCAGCGGACCCCCACAATAGACGTTCTGCAACGTTCACTAATTGGGTTACTCCGTCGCCCTGACGAATGCACCCCGCTTTTCCTTCATGAGGCACACACAGTGCAGCTTGTGAGCGGTACCACAGTTTGCTTTCATTAAATTAAATACCCTACCATTATCTTGAATAATAAGCTTGTAAAGGAACTTCAAGTGATGGTTTCTTTAAAAAGTGTTTTTATCTTGGAGCTACCCCACCTGTACCCCCAAATGGTAGGTGCCTGACTTTACTGAATAAATTTTTCAAATGTAGCGTTCCCTAAAACATGAAATCTAAATTAACTAAAGAATGTTTACGTGCAACTTTGAAGATCTGGAAAGTTTTTCTCTTTCTGAGAGGCATTTTGGACAAAAAAAAATCATGGTATGCCTTTATACACTTCATACATGCCGGTCTATGAGGACTCTCTCAGTGGCGAAATAAGGGACCCGGATTGCACTGAGCTCCTGAGCACCAGCTTCGGAGGGGGACCTATGTCACAGCCAAGGGCGTGGATCCATTTCCAAGAGTGGTGGGGGGCTTCACCATTTGTGAATCGCTGTCCTGGGGGAGGGGTCTAAGGGGGAGGGAATGTCCCCCTCCCCTTTGGAAAATTTTTGCTCACTTAAGGTGGGCTTGATGCAAAATGGTGCTACATTTGGTGCTAAATTTGAATTGAATATATCACCAAGAATTTCTACTTCTTTAGAAAGTTTTTTTTCTTTTTTTTCCCCCTTTGCTTGCTTTTAATCAGTCCTTGGGGTAAATCAGAACTACACTTCTTGAAGTAAGTGAAGAGTAACTTGTTAGACTTTTCACCATTTACGAATCGCTGTCCTGGGGAAGGGGGTGTCCCGTCCCCTTTGAAGAGAAAATGAAACTGGAAGGTGTCTATATGGTAAATGGTGCCATATTTGGGCGAAATTTAGCTTTTAATATCTAGTGTCAATTCGAAATCACAATTTTAGTTTTCATCATTTTTGGTAAAGTGAGGGGAGCTTTTGGGCGATGTCCCCCCTTCCAAAAAGTGAGGGGGACACGTCCCCCCGCCCCCCCCCATGATGATCCACGCCCATGGTCACAGCCGAGTGGAAGTCACCAAATAATGAAAATTTCTAAAACATATAATCAGTTCAAGGATTTACTGAGAGAGCACTATTTTGCAAAGAAGTCACATTACAAAAACAAACATTTCTCGAAGGGAAGGGGGGGTCGTCGTCATCCCCGCCCTTCACAAGTCACAATCTTTCCTATCATCCGATTCACAAAAGAAAAAAGCTCCATGAATAATGAGAATTTTTAATCATGGTAATCAGGTCAAATCCTTATCAAAAAAGCACCAGTTTGCATCTGATCCACCTAGTTACTTAAACAAAGATTTGCCAAAGGGTAGGGTATCATCCACCCCACAGTTAGGCTTCCCATTCCGAATCACCAAGCCAAAAAGGCAAAAAATATCACGAAGTCATGAGAACTGACTAAATATGTAGGTCTACACAGTTCAAGGCTTTACCAAAGATAGCGCCATTTTGCATGTTAGCCACAATGCAAGTACAACAATTCTCCACAGGGTGGCGTCCCATCCACTTTGAAAGTTCCCCTTCTCTTTGCCCGCTTGGCGGGCGTGTATTTCCCCTGCAACTATATTGGCGGTACTTGTTTGAGTGTACGTCAAAAGAGTACATATTCGACACAGGTCTGCTATGAAGGTACCGTAACTCTTCTCTGGGCTTTCACATCAAGGCTTTAAAAAGCGATGTATCTCGCCGTCTTTGAGACGGCTAGACTTGAATGAGAGACGACCAAATTTGAGCGGGACGGTTTTTGAGACGCCAATAAATGGCTTGGTCTAGCGTTCCAAATTGAGTCTAATTTGACATCACTTAGCTCAGACATATTATAAACTCACTGATATTTCACCCAAATTAGTCCCCACCAGAAACACTTCTCAGCTGCTTACTTCAATAATCTGAATCTTCCATGTTTTCTCGCACGGAACAGACACCTTAATTATAAATTAATAACATCAGTTATTTTTATTGGATCGTTTTGCACCTGGTTTTTATTTTAATCATTTTTTTATGTTTGGATGCCTAAAAAATTCAAGGGGGCGTAGGGTGTTGTTACAGCTTTGTGAGTATGATTTTTACCCTTCTGATGTGAAAAAAGTCGTTGCTTCCAGGGGGATTCTCCCCCGGACCCCAACCAAGGGCCCTAACGGTGGGCCCCTGGCCCCACCTGTAGGTAGCTTCACGCTTACGGCGCCAGATGGATAGTGCCTGTTGAATCAGTAACGAGTGAGACGACCTACTTAAAAATCCTGGCTTAAGCCCTGCTTCACATCCAACCAAAGATAGAAACTGAAGATCACTAAACAATGAAAGTTCAGTTTAAAGCTTTGTAAAGAACAGCCGTTTTGCCCATAAACCAGCACACAGAAATGAAACCCCTTTCCTTAGAACATCCCTCTCCTTGCTTCAGACCATCCCTAAGATCCTTGCACGGGAGGACAGAAAGAAGGATCCACCCAGGCGCCAACTGTCAGTCCTATAGGTAAAAAGGCAGCGCTACTGGAGGGGGGCATGAGTGGACATTTGCCCCTCAGATTTTTTCCTTGCCCCCACAGTTGCCCCCTATAGTTTCCCCCAACCTTCCCAATCAGATCTCAGGATGGTATCCTGAGACTTATTTATTCACCCAGAGATACGCTAAAATCTAAGAGCTTTCGGGAACTTCGCCCATAGACCCCAACCAGGGGCACTAAGGCGGGCCCCTGGAACACACCCGCTAAAAAGTATAGTGACCTTACGGGTGGAACAGCGTAATACGTTAAAATATTTTTGGAATCTTTGCATTTGATGATGCATAATGAACAAAAATATGCCTGTCCTGAGACCTTATTTTTCACCCAGAGATAGGCTAAAACTTCAGAGCTTCCGGGGGCTTTGCCCCTGGACCCCCATCGGGGTTTTGCCCCTGGACCCCACCGATGGCCCTAAGACGGTTCTCTGGACCCCACCCGCCAAAGCTCGCTCTTCGCGCTATGCGCGAAAATTTTTTTGCCCCCAACATTTTCTTTTGCCTTCCATTTTCTCCCCTTTTTTAAAATCCTGATGTCGCCACTGGGCACGCTATTTCGCCCCCCCCCCCCCAACACACACACATAGGCCTACACTTAGAAGCTGGCATGAATTGCCCCCTATAGAGTCCGCGCAGCCTGGCGACGGCATTTTAGTTCTACATTAGGCATTAGAGGGGCTTATTGAGTTGTTCACAAAATTTATGATTTTTTTCACACCTGTTGAGTTTTACTCACATCTTGATGATAACAAATGGTCAAACTAAGAAATTCTGCACATCTAACGCAAAACAGAAAGGGCAATGATAGGATAATTAATGATTCAAATAAATTATTACATGTTTGTGACCAGACACTTTTTACTATTAGGTGATACTCATATGCAACTTTTGTCCACGAAAACTGCAATTTCTCACATTTTGGTAACCAGAGGACGTGATTCATGAGCAATAAGGCTAATTAGAAACATTGTTATGCAATGATTTCCTTTTTTACAAAATACCAGTGGCGGAGGAAGACAATTCGGTCAGAGGGGGCGAGAATGGCCTGTAGAGGCGCTTCAAAGTACAGTAGGTAGATAAACGAAATTTGGTCAGAGGGGGCGAGAATGGCATGTGGGGGCGCTTCAAAGTAGGTAGATACCCTATGCCTCAATACGGTAAACACCTAAAAAGGGCGCCGACAGGCGATTTGAGTCCGTCAAGGGGGCAACCGCCCCTCTGACTATTTGGTAACTCCGCCACTGCAAAATACTCGATATCAACTCAATAAGCCCCTTTAAAACTTAGTCATTTTGCATCATGACCTTTCCGCACCCAACAATAGTAGTAGAGAGGACTTCTGTTCGTGGGTTCATCAATATCCCGATTAAAATACTTCGCCCGGATTTCACTTGATCTTCAATCGTGCTCTTACAGGGTCGAAGAATATTTACGACATTTCCTTATTGCGGACAATTTGTTTATAGTTATTGTTAGAAGCGTTACTATTATTGCTGCACTTTTTTTGTTACGAAGTTCAAACTAACGCGGTACAGATAAGGTCTTTGCAATACTGCTGCCTGTTTGCACTCATATACGATACACAGACAATGGAATACTGTTGATAGGTAGCCCACTGTACCACATAGCCAACCGATCGTGGATTTTTCCAGGACGAATGGGGGCGATTTTCGGAAATCCGTTGAAATCATGAAAGATGAATGCTCAGGTTAGGATTAAGGTTATTTAGGGTTAATGTAAAAACATGAAATTGCTCTAATTCGTCCTGGGGAAAAATCACGCTAGCCGAACAGACTCTTCATACATTCATGAATTGCTTATCGGGTGTCTGAAGGCAAAAAGGAGCAAGCATATTACCTCTTCAACATAGGGTTTAGTCAATGAATTAGGAAGTGGGATCTCGTATCTTGAGTATGTGAACCCTGAAGCATACTGTAGTATTGCTGGCATATGTTTGAATATGGACCCTTAGCCATAAGGGGAGGGGAGGGTATTTCCTCATCATTCTAGCAAACACACTTCCTTACCTGTTCATCATCATGGGGGCGAATCGTCTTGGCAAGTGAGGGAGGGGCGGGAGATTTAGTCAGAGGCACTGTCTAGGCGGAGCGAAACCATCAGTTGGCGCGGAGCTTGCATAGAAAATTTGGCCAAAAATACCCCCAGATCACCGAAAATGGCCCTTTCCAGGCTTTGCAACGTGATAATATGACAACTGTCAAACTGTCAGAAGTATTTCCTAAAAAAGTAAATAGGCCTATTGTAAAGAGTCTAGAAAAAGATAAAGTGTTCTGATTTCCCAATCTGCCGAGTTTATTTCATGTGGGAAGGGGGGCCGGGGGGGATATAGTATACAGTATACCCCATCCAATTCCGTAGGGGATACAGTATATCGCCCATCCCCCCGGGATGGCCGCCCATGTTGTTCATCATTATGTTACATGAAGAGTTAGGGCTATACACAGGAAGAAAAAGAAGAGTGACCCCTGTTTGGATACTACAATAAAAAATAAAATTAAAAATTGTCGCCATCCTAACCAAAACTGGTAATCACACAAGCACCTGAAGTACTTTCAAAAGTAATGTACAGTACTCACCGATACTTTGTGTTGCCTTCCCTAGTTGCGAAGAACTTAACAGATGCACACGTGCGATCAAAAGCGACATCTGGTAATGAAATTTGCTTTCTGTGTGGTGTTTTACTTGAATGTGGGGAAGCCTGTGTGTCTGGCGGAGAGGGGTTGCTAAAAAGTGTGTGAAGTTGAAAACAAGAAACATAATATCAAGTAGCTTAACGCAATGTTTTGAGCAATTTAAATAATGAAAAATGATTCTCTGAAATTATTTCGGGCGACATACGGTGAAAAATGTCACTCGTGATCGGTGGACCAAAAGGAATGGTCGCACAGACAAAAAGAGGGTTGTAAATGCGACCAAGTCAGTCGCAATTTACAGCTCTGTTACAGTATTTTGCATGGTTTTCCCAAATCTACAAGATGCCTGATACCTCAGTTTCGTCATGCGTCGATTAAATATTTGAAGCCGTTCGGTAGAAATTGATTAAGGTCTATTAACATGGTTTATGGACGCTCCTATCAGAATATCATTTATTGACCTTTTTTAATTTTTAACACAATCTTAGAGTCCTTGCTCACCCAACCATCCACCACTCATGTTTACATGTTGTATACGCTATTCCTCACATTCTTTATAAGATGATTACTAGTACTCAGAACACAGCCTTAATGTTTAAATAGTTTTGCACATTTTATACTTATACTGAGTTACTGAATCTATGACATCAACAGGTCGGCTATGAAATTGCAGGGGAGGGGGGGCTATTTCCCACACTCACCTTCTTAAGCCCCCAACGAAATAGTAGGTACATGTTTGATTTCATAATTTGCAGTGTTGCTAATGTAATGAAATCGGACTCAGAAATGTAGGAACGACCGTTTATGGATGAAAATCGTTTAATTTAACTTAAAAATGCCCAGGTTACACCACAGATCATCTGGCCTATAAAATTTCCCAGGGCCCTTAAATTAACCCCGGATTCCTCTCTTCCAGGGCTTTGCGATTTTCGCTTGAATTAGTAGCTCTGAGTGCTCTGATGAGAGCCTCCTTCCCTGGGATATGACCTACGACCTCATTCTAAATTGACATATGACCTTTTTGACAAAATTCCCCAGTTTCCAATTCCATATGAAAACGTCGTTAGAACAGTTTTTACATTATCGGTAATTTTTTTTTACATTATCGGTTCAAAGAATTTTTTACATTATCGGTTCAAAGAGATTTTTACATTATCGGTAAATTGTTTTTACATTATCGGTTGTAACAGGCCCCTGGACTACATCCGCTACAAAGTATAGTGGTCTGACGGGTGGAACAGCCTAATACATTAAAATTATTTGGAATCTTTGCATTTGATGATGCATTATGAACAAAAATATACCTATCCTGAGACTTCGTTTTTCACCTAGAGATATGCCAAAACTTCAGAGCTTCCAGGGCTTCACCCCCTGGATCCCCACCGGGGTTTTACCCCTGGACCCCACCAGGGGCCCTAAGGCGGTTCTCTGGGCCCCGCCCGCCAAAGCTCGCTCTTCGCGCTATGCGTGAAAATATTTTTGCCCCCAACATTTTCTTTTGCCCTCCACTTCCCGCCCGCTTTCCCCCACTCTGGTCAAGGTTATGACCCCTCTACTTTGCTGACGTGGTTGACGCTCTTGGGTATATTCTTCACTTCACAAGGGTTGATAGGACTGGGTTGGGGGAATGACGGAGCAGGGAACAAGTTTTTGGTTCATATGAGCTCTCGCACCATATGGCTCAACAATGTGGTCCTAAAGTTTGTTGAAAGCGGTTTATAAAACGTATATAGCTCGGCGACTGTTCCTTGTGTGAATCACTCTTTGGGAAAAAAATATTTCTGTTCCAAATTCAATTAATGAGTAATTAGCATGTCCTTTATTTTAGCTAATGCCTGAATATAAGAACAGCGTTGTGTTATTTTTTTTGTTTTTTTTTGTTCAGAATTCAGAACATGAGGCAGTTATTAAAACAAACCTAAAATGCCACAAATCGGAACAGGTGTATTTCTTTCCGGTGAAATGAAAATAATAATGGTCCCTACCTGCTTCCTTCCTTCCTCATGCCAGTGTGAATCATTGAAGACTTCCAGGTTCATTGAAACTTTTATGTTTCAACTTGAGAGTAGGCCTACTTTAGAGTCAAATTTATAATGGTTGTAAGAGTGTAAAATTTTCGTGTATTTCCATATTCAATTCTTGAATGTGTTGACAGACGCTTAAAAGTATCAAAAAATTATTGAGACAGATTATAAAGAACTACATAGCCAATGCAAAATTTGTTGTGGCTCTATGACATCATAACGACAGACTTGCTACAAGTCATCTTTTTTCGCAAACGGTGGCACCCTGCCATTGCAATAAATAGCTATATGTCTAGAACCGAAAAAGATACAATGAAGCTGTTTGCAACACCTTGTTTGTAATTTGTTGCATTATCTTATGAACCTACCTAGAAAGGAGGATTTCTTTTCCCTTTAGGCCTTTTTAAGGCTTGTATAGTTGAGTCTAAACACTCACAGATTTGCACAGTTGTCTGTACTCGTGCTTGTGACAAGTACCGTAATTTTAACTCGTTCTCGTACTAACAGATTAAAGAAGTAATGAAATAGAGCTTATGCAAAATTTTGTATTCGTACTCATGCAAAGGACGTGTACTTCAACTCGCACTCATTCACAACCAGTGGCGTCGCAAAAGGGGTAGGGGCAGGGGGAACGTGCCCCAAAGATTGGCTTTTCCCGTGTAACCCCCAATGAGATTTTGGGTACGAAAAAAATATGAACAAACACACCATTCACGCATAAATCGATACGAAGAGGAGGACCCACTGTGGTGTCAGGGATCATAAAGTGATGACACCTCCGAAAGGAGTAAAATAAGGATTTCACAAAATTTTCACTAAATGCTCAAAGGTAGAATTTTCTGGTCACTTCGTGAGTGCACCAGGGATGGTCTTAGCAGGAGCTAGCCACCCTTTTCCCTTTATTGCTGACTGAAGAAAATGCAGAAATGTATATCGGTCATAATTATAATTTTGAGGCACCCAAATCCCACTGAACTGCATTCAAGCGGGCTTGTTTTCCACATTTTTCCCGCTAGCCACGGATCTGCAGCCGTCAGATCTACCCCTGTACGGTTGCTCCAATTTGAAGGCTTTCCCTCATTGGCATACCTGGAAGGAAGTTGTCTCAACATTGATTCGTATTGGGAAGCATGGGTAAATTTATTTTTAAGCTCAATGCAAACATTTACATGATCCGCTATCCCCATTCACCCCCCCCCCCCATCATTAAATCGTTAGTGCGAGTAAGGCTAACACAATGGTCAAATTGTGATTTATATTTGTGACCTTATTAAGTGCGCTGGCAATGACATTTTGGAGATAGTCAAATGCTTCATTCTAATGTTCACATTTTTATAAATACTCCAGAGCCTCCACATGGGCTGCACCCACTGTACTCCCAATGAAGTGTTGTCCCTGGACCCCACCAGGGCCCCAGGCCTACAGTGGGCCCCTGGGGCCTAACACCTTCAGAGGAGCTGCGTGCCAAGATGCTTACAGTGACGCCAAGTTCTTAATTTTGCTGTGTCCCCCCCCCTCGGACTGCTTGACCCCCTTCCCACATTAAGGCTCCGCCTTCCCCCTAACACTTCGAACTGTCGGGCAACGCCACTGTTTAGATAGTCGTGGGCTGTCTCTTATAAGAAGGTGTAAGGAATGCATTTCTTCATTTTATAAAGCAACACCACTGAAAGGCATTATGGATCATCCCCTATACTTGAAGCTCCCTCCATCGCAAATTTCACCTCACTAATGATGTGCGTGAAAAATGAATAATGTTGCTACAGCTATACAAGCTGATGGAGATCTGTAAAAAATTATTTACAGGGCGCCATCAACTTGGAACAAACACAAATTACGTAATCATTAATTCATAAATACTTTTTGAGAATGCTGGCTTCTGATTGGTCAGTTACCCATGTTCGAATCCAGTATAGAGACA
>WURT03041125.1:0-14757 GCA_009936505.3 Holothuria glaberrima
AATATAACTCTTGAAACA
This sequence comes from Holothuria glaberrima, assembly GCA_009936505.3. Taxonomy (NCBI): domain Eukaryota; kingdom Metazoa; phylum Echinodermata; class Holothuroidea; order Aspidochirotida; family Holothuriidae; genus Holothuria; species Holothuria glaberrima. The sequence goes on from WURT03041125.1 coordinate 19, forward strand.
TTTATTCGTGATCAGTTGCTCTTTATATTCGGCCATATTTCGTCCCAAATATTCCAAAGGATTTTCCTGAACATTTTGTGGAAACTTAGGTCAATTAAGATGGCGGAAGAAACAAAATGGCTGCCAGTGATATAACTACAATTTTTATAGGTTGCAGGTCAACCAAGATAGCGGAAATTCCAAAATGGCTGACCATGTAATTATTAAAATATTTATGACAAAAATATTTATGAAAAATATGTTGGACACAAAGCCTGAAAAGTATGGCAATGGTTCATTCAAAATGATTAAAACTTGTGTTTTTTTGGTAACTCTAAATACCTTTGCTTACTCAAATCCGTTGAAAACAGATTCTTTACCATTTTTCCGCAGATTGGCTACAAAATCATCTAATTTGGGGTTACTAAAACAGTTTCTGGTATAATGCCTTTGAACTTTATAATTTACTACGGTTTTGCAGTTATCCTTGAACTTTGAAACATTTTCTTGTTTAAAAATAGAACAGCGTTCCGAATCGCGATAGTTGTGTTTATTAAATATTCTCTGGGACACTTGTTTAAGCATGGATCTTTCGGCAAGTAAATAGGCGTTTATGCTGAGAACTTTGTTTGCAGAAATAACTTATACAAAAGACTGTCTTTCCGTGCTTTCTCGTATTGGACTCTTTATGTTTTAAAATGTTGCGGAGGGTTTACGTGTCATTTTTTATCCTTTGAAATGGACACTCCACATTTTATGATGTGTAAGCAATGTTTCATTAAATGATCCTGCACATTGCATTTTCGTGGTGGAAATTGTGTTTTTGTGTTGGAATATTTCATGTCTGTATCGCAGTTAGTATTTTCATTTTAATTCGTTTATTTCATTTTAATTTGTACGAGGATTACGGTATTCATTTTGAGAATTGTTGTTACATACATGAACTCGAGAATTTTCCATGGTTTTGTAAATATGAGGACATATTTTCTCTCGGGTGGGGAAAGTGTAACGAAATGTGTTTTTGTTAAGTTATTTTGTATGCATTACCCATATTTACTTTGTTGATATAGGCCTACTTAACTATTTCATCCATCGGCTTTGTCATAGTAGCTCCTTGGTTTTAGTTTAGGAAAGTTGTATGTATCTTGCTTACAGACAAATGTCACATCAGGGTCGCTGGACACGGCCGCTCCCGCAGTATACATGAAAGGCTACGATTTGCGTAGCAAAGTGCTGGGGTATGCTATTATGTTGGAAGAGATTCCGTGTTGTTTAATGTATAGAGCTTAAGTATAACTGCTACCTCTCTGGCAGTCGATCAGACAGAGCATTCTCAATTTGGACTGGCTGCACTGTAGCAGGGAGTTGCAACTTCCTGACTGTAATGTGGTCGTAAAATGGTCAACGAATTTCTGAGCGTGCTTCTCTGGTTTAAAACCACCTACAAGGGAAGAGGGGAACGAGAGAGTTGGGAATCGGAGAATTTAACGGAAGCGCTGGGTATAGCCACGAGGGCTGGGTTTTGTTTTCTGACTCAGATTATTTTTAGAAGATAGGTTGTCTGGTTCGTAAGCTGTATAAACCTCTTACTCAGCGCGTCACCCCCTACTCAGGACATCACCCTCTACGCAGTGCGTCACCCTCTACGCAGTGCGTCACACTCTACGCAGTGCGTCACACTCTACACAGTGCATCGTTTGTATCTATTCTGTAAATATTTGGAACTGGTATACGCTCTTGTTATGTAAATAGTTTGTTTTATTCGTGGTATATGAATTATAGCTACTGAACTTTTACAAATCCTCTTTGCTGACTTTTCGTGTCCTCTTATATTGTTTTGGAGCCAGTTGTCTTTTATTTTAACGTTATTCCTATACCAGCAGTACTGGGCCGGCGTTCCAGGTGCTTACATGCAAAATGGTGCTGTCTTTGGGATATGTTTGGAACTGATCATATATAGCTGGAAAATGTCTATAATTTAGTAAATTGTAATTTTGGTTAGATGAAAGAGGAGAATATGTTGTTTAAGAGAAGGGTATGTTGTCAACAAACCTCCTGAAGCCTCTTTTTGGTTACTTAACTGCCTTCTATTCTGGGAAAGTTTTAACGCAAATAAGAAATGGGAGGGAGGGAGAGTGTAGGTGCAGGGAGATGATGTTAGACCTCCCTGATAGGCAAAGCAAAATGATTGAAGGACTAACAAGTGCGTTTTAGAATGCTTTTTGGTTGTAAGGGCATTAACAATCACCATCTATACCGATAATGGCGTGAATCACTCGATAATTTTCTTTGAAAAATTCAACAGAAAAAACGTACTTTAATCCTTCCACATAATGGTACAATTTAGGTTGAAAGATCCCATATTGATGCGAGGCCCCTGCAGAGGTTGCAGATGTACCTCTGTTTTTTGGGGGAAGTGTCGTGATCAGAATAGCTCAATTGTATTATTACCTTAGTAATGGTCGTAAGATGGAGTGCAAACGGCGAAGCGCGCAGAAAGCATCCATTAAATAAAATTTCCTTGACAGAACCTGCATTCAGGTTCTGCATCGAGACATTTTCAACTCCCAAAAAGCCTATGTGCCAATCAAAAGGCGATCTCTTACCTGGATTTGAGGTCCGTATATGCCTTCACAACACTGTTTTGAATTTCAGTAGCAGAAATTTGCGACAGGCAATTATGATAGCTACGTCGTCGGGTTAAATCATTCAAATTACAAATCTTTAACTCGTTAGCAGGGTAGGCCTCTACAAGGGCTATGTGTTGTTCCTGCTTAATAGGAGAGCACTGCTTACAACAGAGAACAAATTAACTTGAAGTTGATGTCTCACTGGGGCTGAAACCAAGAATTCCTGACAGGCTGTTTTAAAAAAACAACCCCAGTGAAAACTCTTTTTTGGGGGTATTTCGAAGGTTTTACCAACCACGAACCTAAGAAAATAGGTTATAATTCTCCAGATTTTATTAGAAGTCCAAAGGGGGTAGCCTATTACAGCAAGTAATAAAACAAATTGCAAAAATAGGCTATTTTTACTAAAATCCAGAATAATTGAAAGGGGGGACTTACACCCCTAAACCCCCTTAGATACGTCCCTGCAATTTTGATTTAATCTAATGCTGGAATTAACCTCTGCGACAGATCCTCATGTCTGATATTCTTTAATGCCATACTAGGGTAACTCCCTTCAGTTGCTTAGAAATCGAAATATGGAATTGTCTGCGTACATGTATCAATATTATGTTGTTACCTCTACGTGATTGATTGAGATGACTATGCGGGGAGTTAATAAATCTCTGGCCGATTAGTCTAAAACATTTCATTATTATCCTAACTTTTATTTGTGTCTTTACGTTCTCAGGCAGTACTGTTATACTACCATGGCACCAATATGCCCAATATGCAACTCAATTATTTGTTCCCACTATCCAAAATTCGATGTCAGCTCTGGACTTCCAATCCAGTTCACTTTCGCTTGGCTAATTGTGTACAAATTGTAATAAACAGTCCCGGTTGTAAATTGCTCTGCTGTACGTGGGATACATCAGTATGTTACATGGCTCAAAGCCACTTATCACGCGCAATTTGCAGATTTACCAGTTAACCGAAAAATCGGCGTCAAACTCACATAAGACATGCCATGATATTTCAAAGTAACTGAGCAGACTGTTTTCTACTGTTTCAATTAACTGTTCTGATCGTATAAGTTTAGTACATCACCGTGTATTTTTGGTACATGAACATGTAATTTTAGTACAAGCACGTGTATTTGTAGATGATCATGGTATACTGTAAGCCTTTTGGCGTACCGTACATTAGTCATATTTACAAACCGTACTTATACAAGTTTTCCACTATGGATCGTGGAATATCATGACGATAAACCGCGATGAGGAGTCTATGCCAGGGTAAATGGGATCTGATGTCAGAGTTTTTAACACCTACGAACACAGTCATAGCGTACACTTTGCCTCTCAATTTAGGATGGGTCCTCTTTTACTCATCGTTTCTGTTAACAAAATACAACAATGAGACTAACATTTTTTTCACTCCATTGATTGCCTCTTTGTCAATTTCTATGGAACTTTTGCCGCATGCGTGTTCCCACAAGCATCAAAGAAGTTGAAAAACACTGATCTGAACATGCCCAACTCTTATGGTCAGAAGGCAATATGACACTCTCTTTACTCACTATGTATGTAAATCTGTTTTACTGTTAATAAGGTTACTACATCATAGAAACCTGGAACTTTACTGAATAGTGACTTTGTTAAATTCAATCCCATAAATAGTAGCTCGTACCTCCTCTTTTCTGCAGTTTTAAATGATCTATGATAAGTTGTGCATAATATAAGCATTATAACGAGTAAAACTTGCATGACGTCTTTAAAGGCATGTGATGTCATAGTTTCTAATCTCTAAGGCTTGCCTACAGTGGCGACAATAGAGCGAATGTATTTTCCGTAAGTTGATAAAATTACCAATGCATTTTGCTAAGAGACAAATAGAGGTGGCAATGTTCTTATATATATTTTCCAAGATGACATGGAGAGAAAATTATGCTGACCCTTCTAGATTTTGACATTTAACAATTTCCACAAAACCTTAACCTGTGTAACGAGTTCATGCGTTAACTAGAAAGCCCAAAGGTTCAGTGACTCCTTGCTGAAAGGGGTGATTTGTTTCCACTGAGGTTCATCCCTCAAATTTATACTTCTTGACTTTTTTACGATGTGTTCACCACCTCTGACCCCTGCTGACCTCATATGATCTTTGAACCCCACCAAAAATTGGATAACAAAAGAATGAAAAAAGGACACGTCTAAGGAGAAAATTCGTACCCAGACCGAGTTCTAACCCACTACGCCATCACAGAAATCGTTCACCGTATGATATTAATTATCATCCTATATTCACAGCACACTTTTCACGTGTTCATAATTAGGTAATTTAAATAGATATTACTGTAACAGTTATGCTTGTGAAAAAATAAATGTTATACGCTATAACTTTATCTTTGGAATGGTAGAAAAAATTCACTCCTTACTTTTCGTTGGTCACGAAACGCCGGACACAATCTGGAGGTACCGCTCACGGTCTATTTAGTTTACAAAGTTTTTGTAGTTGCATCTCTGAAGACCTCATATTATCTTCGACTTCCAGTAAACTCATAGGGTCCCCTTTCTCTTAAATTAGCACATCTTAATACCCAAGTATGAAAAGGATCCATCATCCTTCTCTTGGAACATCGTGTTTTTCAAAGTTTTCGGTTTTTGACCTCTGATGACCTCAAATGACCTCCACTGAAAACAAAGCTGTCCTTTTTTTATTTTGATAGAGTTATATACCAAGTATGGAGATTGTTCACTATTGCTCTCTTGAAGTGTAGTGTTTACAAACAGTTTTTAAGAGTTTCGTATTTTCACCTTCGGTGACCTCAGATAACCTTTGACCTTAGGGAATTTCTAGTCCATCAGGCTAGGCTAGTTATCGTTCAGTTTAACTGCACCTATTTAGTACCAAGGTTTGGACCCAAATTCTAGTGTATATGAAAGCTTTCTTTGCAATTCGACATGTTTGATGATTGGGAAGTGTTAAGTTGAGAAAAAACAGCACATTTGTGACGACCTATATATCACTCTAGTGGTAAACGTTGCCGGAGGTATCTCCCTTGTGCCACGATATTTTACCAAATAAACCAATCGTAGTTCTTCTTTGTAACAGATGACGTGTCACCTGATACAGGGACGTGTCCACAACTACTGTAAACTTACGAAAAAGTGTGCATTGGTTTTGTGTAGTGTGTACTGCCAATATGGGAATGTACTGTACAGCAAACTGTTGTACTATATACAGCGTAAATTGCATTTTTGCATTGCATCGTAACTACTAGTATACCTGAATAAGGGTTCATCTGGAAAAAATTACAAAGAAGCTGATTTCAACTGATTATGTTCGGTATGGGTGTCAATATTCACCAAAAAAGTAAGAAGGGTAGGGGTTGAGGAACACGATTTTTCCGGCGGTCCTAAGAAACACGGGGTCATTGACCCTAAATTATACCAAAAATATGTCGTGTTTGGTATCAAACTAAAGGTAATTTAATTTTAAATCCATAAGTAATGGTTATTTTGTTACTCTATTACCTTGTAAAATGTTATATTTGATTGAAGACGTTATGATGGTTAACAAGGCGTATTCAAGCTAAGCAGTGCTTGTAACAAAAAGAGATGCTTAAAACTTACACTCAATACAAAACATGTAATGTTACAATAAGTTTATGTAAATGTATAACATTCTTTTGATTGCATACATTATTTTTTTTTATTTTAGGAAAAACCCTCTTGACTTAATCTTAGCCCTGAAGGAAGCTCCTCCCCTTCCCCCTCATTATGCAGCTCAGCTAGATCCTGTGCACCACTGATCAATATTAAGTGAACTTGTATAGTCGGCTGGTCATTTCTGCCAATAATACTTATAAATAATACAATCAAAATATATGACGTAGGGTACTGGCACTCCTGGATGTGAAGTGGTCTCTTGGATGATATTATTGTTGTGTCGACTGCCTAGCCGTCTTGCAGTATTGTACAAGGTACAAAGAATATACAGCCAGGATGCATTGGATGAGATCAAAAGTGAATACAAAAAGGAGATAAATAAAGTAAAGAAGGCAACACCCTTCTGTAGACTTACAAGGAAACACAGTGTCCTATTTCTTTGTATATATCAGCTGTTACAAAAGCAGAGAGGGAAACAAAAGCCATCGCAATGCTTTATTGCAGATTTTCCAAAGTAAATCCATTAAATCCAATTGAGTTCCCGTAAGAAGTAACATAGTCACAGTTTTGTAATTTTTAAATATTTGATGTGTGTAAGATGCAGTTTGTTCATATAATACAATTCCTCCCTACCCTTTCTCCATTCCATCAGGGAAGCAGTAAGTTAATATAATTGTGGCAAGTACTATATGGAATGTCAAATTGAGATACAGGAGGTATCATTGCAAGTTTAAATACCTGCTAGTTGGTTTTCAGTTTCACAAAACTTTATTTCAGACTCAATCCATTGACATGTAAAGAAGATGAATTTACAGAGTATGAAAAATAGGAAGAGACTGAGGAGTTATTACAGGAAGCATGTGAAAGCTATAGGAGTAATCACCCCGAAACATTAGAACAAATACAAGAACAAAGGGAACAAGGTTGACAAAACAAAAAAATATGAATAATCGAAAATTAAAGTAACCTATGTATCATTGCTGTGCATAAATAATATATTCTTCAAGCTTTCGTTTAAAGTTATTTGATTGCATGCACTTCCTAATCAGGGAGAGAGTTTCAAACTTTAACGCCTATGTACCTAATACTGAGTTGGGAAGATTTGGGTCTAAAAAACGGGTCAGAGATATTACTCGAGAATCGTGTATAGTATGGATGAATTTCACTACAGAAGTGATAATACCCTTAAAGACAATAGGGCTAATACCATGAACCCAGCTGAACATAAACATGCCAGTGCAATAACGATTAAGATTGTTAATAGAAAGAGTTTTAAGCTTAGCAAATAAAGGAGTGGTATGATGCAGACGGTCCTTATTGGAAATTATAAGTATACATCTCTTTTGAAGAATAAAGAGTGGCTGGATCCTAGTCGGTAGAGAACTGCCCCAGACAACATTATAATAAGATAAGTAAGAGAGGATCAGTGTTTTATACAACATGAGGAGAATATGTCTAGGTAGAAGATGACGCAGACGGTTAAGAATACCGACGCCCTTAGACACTTTATTGCTGATATAAATAATATGATCTTTCCAAGAGAGATGTTGGTCAATAACAACTCCAAGGAACTTGGAAGCCTACCTTTAACGTCACAGAGCTCAATATAATCGAGATTAGCAGGCAATTGCTTAGAGGGAGATCTAAAAATAACAGAGTTGGTCTTCTTGACATTAAGTGATAACATGTTAGCACAAAACCAATTGCGTACATTTACAGCTTCATTATAAACAGTTTCAACTAACATATCTAGCTCAGGACTTAAAAAGAAGAAATTTGTGTCATCAGCATATAAAATTATCTGAAGCCTGTTGCTGCCTTTATACAGATCATTAACATCAATGATGAAGAGAAGCGGACCTAGAATCGAACCTTTGGGGACACAACAGGGAAAAGGCTTGGGATTGGAATTAACATTTTTGATTGTAACAAATTGATGTCTCTTAGAAAGGTAACTCTTAAACCAGCTGAGAGCTCTGCCTCTAATTCCATATTACTTAAGTTTACTTAGTAAAATTGTAGGATCAAGAGTGTCAAATGCCTTTGAGAAATCAAGGAAAGCACAAGAAATATAATGATTTTCCTCAAAGACATTATTTAAAACATCAGAGAAATGAATAAGGGAATGATATGTAAAGCCACAAGGAAGAAAACCAAACTGATAGTCATAAATACATCTGTGTTAATTAAAAACTTATGTAATCTAGTCAACATGAGTTTTTCAAGTATCTTAGAGAAACAAGGTAAGACAGAGATTGGTCTATAATTACTGACATCTTTCCAATCACCACTTTTGAAAACTGGGACTACCCGAGCAGCTTTGAGAGCCTTAAGAACAGTGCCTTGCTCAAGATAAAGATTAAACACAAAAATAAGAGTATAACAGATATAGGGAACAACATGTTTTACCACTTTAGGAAAAATGCCATCCAATCCGAACCAGCTGCAGAAATTTTGAGAGACAAGATCAGTGCCAAGATTTCATCATTTGTTTTGGGGGTTAAAAATATTGTGTAAGCAACAGGTGACTCAAGGTAGGAATCAAAAGTATGAAAGCAAAATTGCATACATTTTGCTGCGTAGTATCGCCAACACTAGTAAAATAGTCATTTAAAATATCACTGACTTCATTAGGATCAGAAATTACATTACCATGGTGAGTGATTTGTTCTATGGACTTATCACTACAATGGCCATTCAAAAGCCAATTTATAGTACGCCAAGTAGTATTTTTAACATCATTCCCGCAACTGGCAAACAGAGACTTATAAAATTCATTTTTAGCTGAGCCAATAACAGAGGTGAAACGTTTACGAAAATGTTATAGTCATTGAAATTTTGAGTAGTAAGTTTCCCTAAATACTTCTTGCACAAACGTTGCTTAGTTTACGAGTTAAAAATACCTTGTGATACCCACTCATTAAATTACCCTTCGGTCTTATTCTATTTGGAACAAGAGGCATGAAGTTATTAAGATGATGAACAAAAATGTCATTAAACTTATTAAAGACTGTGTTTGAATCATTACACTGGTAAACATCTGCCCAGGTATCAGTTTACAAAGCATTTTGAAAACGTTCTAGAGTTGCAGGCCGGGAGTGATCTTTCTGCCCTATGTGACTGGTGTCTTTTGATTACCATTGAACAAATTCAATTCGCACATAGTAAAAATTGCAAAATGATCGGAAATGTCATCCAGGATTACACCAGAGAGATGATTTTGATAGAGTGTTGGCGAATACTAAATCTAGGAGAGTTGCTGAAGTGGAAGTGACTTTAGTTGGCAAAGTATGAAGGGGACGGAAAGCATATGATTGCACCAGATTTAAAAACTGATTACATTTTTGATCAGTATGATCTAACAAATTACAATTAAAATCACCCATTCAAAAACATTCAAGAGTCTGTCTGACTAGTAACAAGGAAACAACAAGTCAAAAGTATCATCTATAACTCCCTTAGGATATTAAATAATTCCAGTAAGCATAGATGCATTAGGTGAAATAATTTCAATGAAGAATGACTCAAGGACATCTTCGACAAAATTTTGCTGAGGTCAGGGCGGAGTTTATAATTATTTTTTATACCCATCTTTATTGTTCAGCGAAAATCTCAAATAATTTGAACGTATTAAAGTCGCATACTTGCATATGAACATGTCTTCTAGTATTCACAAAAGCTGTAGTTGCTATACAATATAGGGCGTACAATCTAATCGAAAAGGTCTCTATTATATGCAAAACAATTAGCAAATTGATCAAACTTATTACAGCGAGACAAACTTACTCCAGCTTTAGAACAAATGTACCCTTCGACCTTAAAACAGTAACTTTACTTCATAAAAGAAGGTGATATGATTAGGAGTTGTATTATTTAATTTGCAACTGTAAACATAGTACTTACAATGTAATATAAAATAATTCATAGGGTGGTTTAAAAGAAATTTTGTAGCCGAAAAAGAAATCTTCTTTAGAAAGGACAAACTGTTTTCCAAAAAGAAATTGTTCAGTATCTAAAAGAAATGTAGAGGTGAAGGGACACTCCCAAAAAAGATGTTCAAGTCTCTCAGACTCAGATTTACAAAATGTACAAGATGGATCATCTTTTTTATGCACAAAACTTAGAAGGTTATTCGTCCCCAAAATACGATGAAGGAAACGAAATTGAAAGTATATAACTTTACTGTCAGAGAGTGTAGTAAAAGGAATTTTGAAGATAATCTCCCATTTATGTAATACATCAACACTTAAATTCCACATCACTATGGCAACTGGCGGATAAGTAATTTTGTTGATTAAACTAAGATATACCAACTGTGAAGTATTCCTACCAGAAAATATCTTGGAAGGGCTATCATAGTCTTCACATATTTAATAATTGTGTTAATATTTGTTTTCCAGCTGCTTTGGATAGCAGCTAGAATACCGTAAAAATGAGTAAACAGGTAACGAGTAGCACCATACTTGTTGCAAAAGGATGAAAAGGAGTGTTGGGAGCCGTCATCTGCAAAAAGGTCTCTCACAGTGTAAACACCTACTTGGTGCAACCTGAATTGAATTTAATAAACGCATTATTCCATAAAATCTGGGTGCCAAAGTTATCATTTGGCTCTTTAAAGTTATAGTTTGTCCAAGCACTGCAAATATTCCTAATGAACTCATTCTTAATGGAACAGATGTTCTTGGTATGGAAGTAACAATTGAACAGAAAGCTACCCCCATATTTGTCAAGATACAGATCAGAAAACACTTTCCACAAACCCCCATTTGTTTCCTCACTGTACATTTTAAGTACGGTTATACATAGTTTTACGTTTAATTTTATCCGGGTTCCCGCCCTAAATAAAATCAAAGATACAGCTTTCAACTTCTTGAAAAAAACTAGCAGGGGATCAGGGAGGACTTGAAACAGAAAAACTAGTTGGGATAAAGCAAAAGACTTAACAATGACATTCCTTCTAATAGGGGTAAGGTCCCGATTGGACCAGATTCGAAGTTGGTTTTTAAGTCTAGAATGCTTTGGAAGGAAGTTGAGTCTAAATAAATCATTTCCATTATGTGTAAAAAGATTCTCAGGAATCTAATTGGACCAAAACTTAAAAACGAAACTGAAGTCTGAGATGTGAACTGGTCGGTTGGTTCTTAACGTAGGGGCCCAACGGGGAAAGATAGGATTTCGTATACTTTATATGAATGCCAGATGCATTTTTAAAGTCCTCAAGTAAAGCAATCATTACATTAAATGTGCACTAACTTCCATCTAGGATAAACGTTGTGTCGTCGGCATATCTTGATAACTTTCTACTCGTTATCAAGAATACGAATACTCCTATAACAATCATTACTAATAACTGCTTTAGCCAATAGCTCAGCACATAGTATAAATAAATATGGGCTGAGCGGGCAACCCTGTCTAACCCCCTCGGAACAGAAAAGAAACTGATAGAAGCTGACCATTGTTGCAAACACATGCTGAGATATTGTTGTAAAAGGTAGAAACTCATGCCTTCAAATCATTACCAAAATGAAAGAAATCAAGCGTCATGTTTATAAACTTCCAAATTACACAATCAGAGGCCTTTAACATTCCTGAAAAGTGGGTTGACCTTCACACACACTTAAGTCAACATCGATGTCGAACGGAGGAAGTCGGGCAAAAAAAGATGATGGCTTACAATATTTCATATTGTAAAGATTAGAGTAATAGAGGCGAATTTCCCTGAGCAACTTTGAATTGCAAGTGCGAATTTCATCATTATCAGTTTTAAGTTTGGTAATCACATTATGGGCTCGATGCCGACTCTCTAAATTTAAAAAAAAATACTTGGAACATTTCTCCCCTTCTTCCAACCAGCGAGCCCTAGATCTTACAATAGTTTCCAAATTTCCAATTTACTTCTTTAGAGGAGTTGCAGGTTACTACGAGCAATATCAAGCTTAAGGTGACGTTAAGTACTTTCATCGGATTCACATACATTTTCTGGGTGAGTTATTTCATTGAGAAGAGAGCGTTCATAGCAACGCATTCTGTAAGCCCTTTCCTTACTGAAAGAGATAGTTTCTTTGCAAATGCACTTTCCCACCTGGTAGCTGGATCATAAGAAACAATTGCCTGGCATTCTGATGCAACAATACTCCCAATAAGGTGAATATAATCTGAATCCGAAAGTAATGAATTCTTAAATTTTCAATACCCTCTCCCTCTTGGATGCTTTCGAAGGGAGACCCTCAAAATAACAACCGAATGATCAGAATGCAAGGAGGGTTAGATAAAACAATCGGTGACCTTACTAACAATACTACGAGAAATAAGAAAGAAATCTAGCCTGCAATGAACGTTTTGGAGCTCCAAGTAAATGCGTTGTGTAATGGGTTCCTTTCTCTACAAATGTCAACCAAATCATATACCTGAATAAGTTACAAACACTGATCTCTGGCTATAAAATTTGTCCTAGGACGATTTATCTACATCAAGATTAAAAACAAAGTTAAAATCCCCACCGCATATTATATTAACACAAGTAAAGCCCTGGAGATGCGAAGACAAAGATTTGCAAAAGCTAGGATCATCAATGTTAGGACCATATTCATTAACAAGAGTAAGGGTAATATCACAATAAGTCATATCGAGAATGGTATAACGACCACTTGAATCAGAAAACGTCTTAATGAAGTTACAAGATAAAGTTGGTTTGAAAAGAACAGCGACACCCCTACTAGATGTTGACCCATGAGAAAACACAATTTGTCTTCTCCATTGGGATTCATCGTTTGGTGAGCTATGGCGTTCTTGAATAAAAATAATATCGTGAGCATGCCGATGAAAAAAGCAAACTGCTCTCGACGTTTGGGATAGTTCCTTAGCCCCTCACATTTTGCTTATAATTAAGTGATGAGTTTACATAAAAGGCAACGCCTCCACCATTACGATGTCTGGATGCTTTTTCTAAATTAAAACCAGAAATATGATACAAAGAACATGAACTATCACCTTCATTAATCCAAGTCGTTACACCAATAACTGAAAATTTATGTTATACTGAATTGAAAGAGAAAATACTGTACAAAACGCACATAAACAACTGGGTCTGTTTTGAATAAAATCTTGATAGCTATCTACAAGTATTCATTCCACAGTGAGGTTAATAATTAACTTCATAAATAACTCGACCCCTTGCACTCAACATGTCGCTAACTAGTCCCAATTTCCCATGGCACTCCTCCATAAATACCAACCAACCAATTAGTAATTTTTAAAGATCAAGTAAACCCTTTAACCCTGTCCTAATTAGCCTTGGTACTGCGCAGTGTGTTAACGTTACAATTCTCCAATCAAACACCACACTAAACAATTCGGAGAGACTATTTTAGCGAAAAACAAGATACATCTTACATTATTAATCCAGCTTTTCTAAGAGTTTTACAACTTTTTTTAAGCGAGGAAGTGACACGTACTGTCTCTTTACGCGATCGTTAGGCTGTAGTATAAAGTGTATACATATATAGTGTAGGACACATTGACATATTATACAGTGCACACTATACCCCACAGTAACGTTTGCGGCAGCCACCTTCTCACCGACTTTTCTGTTTCAGGTGACCCATCACATGCCTGCGTACAAGGATTTCGATTGGTTCTTTCATAGAAGATTATTGCCTTTAGTGAAAGCCCCGCGTAAGTAAATTAGTAAGTAAGAAAACTGCCGGTTGTTTTCAAAATAACACATCCCAAGAATCAAACATCGAGATTCTTGAAGAAGATACTCAAAGAAACAAGATTTTGACATCAAAACTTGGTACTAAAGAGGTGCAGCGAAAGCCATTTTTAAGCACATTTTGATGTCTGCCCTGGATTATTCCTCTCTTACTATAATAATTCTATATCCCAAGTATGAATATTATATCACAAGTATGAATATTGACATCTTGAGATATCGTGTTTATAAGCTAAGCGTCACAAACACACATGCATACCTACGCACATAAACACACAATCGCCCGAGTGATTGTATAGATTCTTTTTGCCTTCGGCAAGGAATCCATAAGGGTTAGTAATACTGCATTTTTATATTCATTGTTAACGTCTTGTAGATCGATTAACGTGGTTTTCCTGGAATAGGGATATCCCTGGGCTCAGGTGACGGACGCTCACTAGTTCATGATAGTTTTCTCAAGGCAGGATACCGGAAGCTCGACTAGCAATTGAACAATGAATACATTTTAAATACTTCCTCTCCCCTGGTGCTGAAGTACACTGTAAAAAATTTCTGTAGATTTACAGAACATCAAAATAAAGAAAAACATGGAGAAAACAGAAAAAGTGCTGTCAATTTGTTTCCAAAAATTGACGGCACTTTCCGTTTCCTCTTTGTATTTCTTTATTTTTTGTTCTGTAATTCTTTTAGCTCTGGGAGTGGTGCTGGACCTTGCAGTGATGATGAAGATTCACCGTGTCACGGGGGAGAAACACAAGTAACAGAA
>WURT03041157.1:0-14755 GCA_009936505.3 Holothuria glaberrima
ATGAGAACTGGAGGTATTTTTTGACAAAAATAAGCACTCTTTAATATGAGATATCTCGAGTTAGGAAAAGAGTATTGGGGTTTGGAGGGCACGAATTGGAAAAATTTTTCTCTTTCTCATGAGACCCTTGTGAAATGCCACTGGAAAATGCCTTTAAAAGTCATTTACTACAAATTCGTGAAAAGACACTTTTCGCCATTAGCCTAGTTATTATTCATATGAAATCCCCCCGTTCAAATACAACCAATGAGTGAATCTTTATATATACCAACTTGATTGACAGGTTCTCAATTCTTCTCATGAATAAGTGTTGTGAAAAAGGGTTCTGTTGTATATATATGTTGTATTTTCCAGAGATGCTGGTCTATGCACCCGCACTGCCAGCTACAAGCCCACAAAAGCTTTATATATACCAACTTGATTGACAGGTTAGTGTTGTGAAAAAGGGTTCTTTTGTAGATACATGATGTATTTTCCAGGAGACTGGTCTATCACCCGCATCGCCAGCTACAAGCCCACAAAAGCTTCAGATTTTTCACGTTTTCGGTAACTATTGGAAAAGATGGTGATAAATGGCTAATAAGGCTAATTAGATGCATCGTCGCGCGATAATTTCCTTCAAAGTCGTAACAAAATATTGAACATCAACTCAATGAGCCCCTTAATTAAATTACTGGTACTCAGAAACGATTAGATTTACCCGTAACGGCTAATTAAATAAAGGGATATCGTGGCAAGCAGGACCCCTCGGAGCGGACCCTGTTTGCTCAGCTCCTCGGCTTCCCAAACCACCATATGACTGGACAAGGAATATGCCCGTACAGCCTGCGACGTAGGCAAGGCAAACAACAGAGTCCACATTATCATACACCGTATATATATATATATATATATATATATATATATATATATATAGGTCTATTTTTCTGGCCTACGTCTATCTCCTATTGTTTGCTATCAATACCCGTATCTATTTTATACCTCAACTGTTCCTCTTTCAACTTGCGACAAAGTTTTTCATGAAAATACTAATTCTCTCCATCATCGTGCCTTTGAATCAGTCTGTCATAAGTATATATCCTACGGCAAATTCTTTTCCAAAGTGTTGGTGGTCCGTATTTTGTGTACATAAGATTGTCTCCATTCAATCATCCCGGATCTACGAAACCGAGTATTTCTCCAGGCGTAAATAAAAGAAATCATGGAACGCAAAAAGGGACAGCACATGGCATCCAAGTTCTTTGCAGTCAAGGTTGTGTACTTTGGTACATTTTTATTTTATTATATACTTCATGACCATCTATGTTTTTGCAGTTTTTGTTGTAACCTTCCGGGTGCTAAAAATCTTCCATACTTTTTATGGGCTGTTGCATCACCCAAACATGTTCAGAACTATTCCTATATCCCTATTAAAATAAAGACTGAACAAAATTACTTTGGATATGTAACAGAGGAACTTAATGTTCACATCCTGGTGAAATTTTCATTCAGTTTCTATGTACAGTGTTCCAGATTGCCGTCCTGGCCATGGGGGAGGAGTCTTGGGGAGGGGGTCCCGGGGGTCGAAAACTGAAAAAATTTTGCTCACTTAAGGTGGGTTAGATGCAAATTGGTACTACATGTGATGCTAAATTTGAATTGAACAAGTCAAACGTTACCAAAAAAGGTGAATGCCTTATTTTTTTGTAAGGGCGGCCAAGATATTTGTCCGGGCGGCAACTTTTTGTCCGGGCGCTGATGCACGCTCTTCAGATTTTGTCCGGGCGGCAT
The DNA here is from genome assembly GCA_009936505.3 of Holothuria glaberrima. Lineage (NCBI taxonomy): Eukaryota > Metazoa > Echinodermata > Holothuroidea > Aspidochirotida > Holothuriidae > Holothuria > Holothuria glaberrima. The sequence continues at coordinate 1,771 of WURT03041157.1, forward strand.
GCCCGGACAAAACGGCTAGTGGAGAACACTGGATGTATAGTTCTCGAGATATCAGCAAATGAAGTTACTGCATTTGTGGCCTAGAGTGAGCTTGAGGCAAGCAGGGGTTACATCACTTCCTCACATTAATGAGCAATGCATCGATTTTTTTATATTCAATCTGTTGTTTTAACCTGGAAGTGAGTAAAGGTATGATTTTCCGATGGGGAATTTGAAGTTTGTAAAATTCTCATACTTGTCATGTATTCACAAAACTATAACATAAGATTATGAAGGAGAAAAATTGGTTACAAAGTTAAAGGAACACAAAAGAGGGCTTATTAATGCTAAGTTATGATGTCACATGTGCTTGCTTCAAGTTCACTTTGGGTTGATAATGTCACAATTTCATCTGCTGATATCTCGGCAACCACTCATCGGATTCCAATGAAAATTTCACCAGAATAGCAATACTTATAGGTTAATTAGAACTTGCAAATATCAAAACTCCTTTAGTTGAAACCCTTCTAAATCCCAGTATAGCAGACAGCTCTCACAAAAGTGAGTAGACATGACCTTGAGAAATTTAAATTGGTACACCCAGTTGCAGCTTCATCTAGAGGTTGCTGTAAGCGTGTTTATTTATTTTTTTCGCTTTATTTGGAGGAGGGACTATGTGCAAACTTACAAGGAAATATTTTCACTCTCATTGGGCAAAATTTTTACGGTTTAAAGGTCTGTGGTCTGTGCATGACTGCCATACCTGCTATTTAATGTGAAAAAACAAAATACGCTGAATATAGTCACAAATCCAATCAAAATTCGTCTTTTATTGATCATTTTCAAGGAAATCATTGCTTTCGATACTACAAGTCTTACAAGATGAATAAACATAAGTCAGATATGCAAGCTAGTGACGTCGAAAGAGGGACTTACAAAGTACGTTTTACATTATCCCTTGTTTGTTTCAACCTTCATCCCAAGGACACATGTAATGCTGGTCATGCCTTGAGATGTTTATTCTGGAAGTAGTTTTTTGGGGGTGAGGGGGGGGGGCAACTGTGCCTTCCACTCAATAACCTACCGCTATTGTTGGGGCATCTGACTGCTGCCACACCTGTTGGGAGCTTGACCCCGGCCCCATCCGTCACGTAATCCTGGCGCCATCACCAAACTTATCATTGATGAAAGCAACCAGAAGTTTTTATTGTGAAAACTAAACGTGCATTTTATTACACAAATCAGTGGCGTAGGAAGCTGTCCAAGACTGGAGGGGGGAGCTAAACCTTGTTTCGGATCGCCGTCCTGGGGGGTTTGAGGGGAGGGGGTATCCCCCTCCCCTTTGGAAAAATTTTTGGATATTTGCAGGTCCTTAGATGCACATTTTTGACATTCCTTAGCCCTTTGAAAATTTGTTTTTGATATTTGAGGGTCCTTAGATGCAATCTGGTGCATCATTTTGGGCAAAATTTAAAGTAAATTACTGCAAATGTTTGCTTTTTCCTTAGCCCTTTGGAAAATTTTTTGATATCTGAGGGTCCTTAGATGCAATCTGGTGCATCATTTTGGACGAATTTCTAAGATAAAGTACTGCACATTTTTGACATTCCTTAGCCCTTTGGAAAATTTATTGATATTTGAATGGTCCTTAGATGCAATCCAGTGCTTCATTTTTGGACAAATTTTAATGTAAATTACTGCTCATTTTTGACATTTCTTACAGAAGAAACAAATAATGGGTTTTCGTACTTGGAAAGTGGGGGTGGGTGGGGGTGGGGCTAAAGCATACTTCCGTCCCCACAAATTTTGCTGGGGGATGGTGCTCGCAAGCCCCCGCTTCCTAAACCTATGGCAGTAATGATTTACTGACAAAGATGGTTCATTAAAACGAACTCTGACGTGATGCATTTAACATATAGGCCCTTCATGATTTACTGAAGTTTGCTTTAGTAATGAATATTCGCAAAAGCCTTCGATCAGGCTGTGTATCTACTAGAAGACTGCCTTTTAGCTGCCTGCGCCGTGGGAGGTCAAATTGCCTATTTTCTGATTACGTAACGCAATGAAAGATAATTAATAACTTTCCATTGTATAAATTTAATCTTGTGACTCTCTTTAGCTTGAAACAGAACGCCAAATAAATTACAAAAGTATTATATCAAGGTACTACGAAAACATTGAAAATGTGATGTACTTAAAGGGAAATATTGCGTTTATTACACAGAAAATTTTCATATTTTTTACACCAACACTTAAAATACAGAATGATAGACAAGTCAAAATAAGGCAGTATGGTAGTTTTCTTTTCAAGAAATAAGGCTCTCACAGGAAGAAATTTGGTTAGGCTATTTGTTGCAAGAAAAAAAAAAATGTGTTCACCCAAACTTTGAAAATTTCCAAATGCAAAGTGACATCAATTACTCTTGTAATGCATAATATTTCGAGGAGATAAAGCTATTGCTAGAGTTAATTACTGAGGCTGAGTTGTTCAATAATGATTAAAGGTATTTTCTTTGTATGCCATGTTGGTGCATTTTAAACGCAATATTCCCCCTTAATGAACAAATTGGAATATTTTCACCCCTAATTTCATCAATTATCTACTTCAAATCTAACACCCTTTTCCCTGCAGCAGTTGAAAATGATTCCTCTTCGTTACACGACTAACCACGGTGGGCGTGTCAAAACTGAGTGACGTGTCGGTGACGTCAAAATATTGACCCCATTTTTCTTCCTTTTCAGACTGACGGGTGCAGTCCGGGCTCATACACCTCTGAAAAAATGCAACAATTTGGAGAAAATTTTGAATCAAATTCACCGTATGGTAAGTAACAAGCAAAAGCTGTTTACTACACAGAACGAATATTCCTCTTCAAAATGTACGTTCCTTGGAAAATGGATTTTTTTTTCTGTTTGACAATTGCATCACTTTATAATAAAATGTGAAATGGAGTTGTTTTAAATCAGTGCTCTAGATGCTAAATATAGTACATACTGCTTTTACACTTCTTGAATGCTTGACAGATATAGAACGCGAATGCTCTGAAACAAGTATAGCTCAGAAAATGGGTCTACAGGTCTCAAAAAAGTTGAGAATGTTGCTTAATTACCCTAGCTTTCGAAATGGGAAGTCAGTTGTTTAGTTTAAGCTAGAATTATCGAATTATCGAAATTTGGCCATTAATGTGAAACTATGGCATCATACCTGCTTGATACACTTTTACTTTTGGTTCAACCTAGAACTGATAGAATTCAAACAACAATGACGCAAACCATTAGCAACATTAAAACCAGTCTTTAAGGTTGTAATATATGTGTTCAAGCCTTCTATGTGCTTCTCTCGGTAAAAGCATTAAAACATTAGTCTTGATTCAGAAAAGCTAGGGTTTATTTCTCCTTTAAGAGCTAGTTAAAAGCCGAAATGGAAATTGCATCAAAATTTCAATCTAAACCCAAGATTAAAAACACCTTTACCGTATTACATATGCATTCAGGTCTGAACAGTTCTTCTCAATAGAACAACATAACACTGAATTTTCACGACATGCGAATTTACATAGTACTTTGACAATTTTGCAGTACTCATTAGTTTTTCTGCATCCTGACATTTAGTTCGGTTACATAACTGTGTAGCTTTCGTGGCGGGTTTTTGTGGCTTACGAGGTGATGAGCTGAACGAAAAGCTGGTTCGCTCCGCAGGCTAGTCATTGACTACCTTAGGTTAGTTAATAATTTCGTTCCCACCTATCGACGCAGCATCATACCATTTTGCATGTACCTATACTTTAATGCTGCTTATATAGCAAGGAACCTTAAATGGAACCTGCTGTTGTGCGTGATGTTCCGCATAAGCAATGGAGTAAGGGAAAACAAGCCAGTGAGCCACAACTGGAGAAAAGGCCGTGGGCGGCTCGACTTGAACCAATCGGTTGGAAACTGGGCCGTTAATCCTCATCTAACTCTAACTCCACATAGCAAGCTGTACTGTATATTCCTTATTTGGGAAGCCTTAAAGAGGAGCTAATAGAGTTAGCTCCTCGAGGTACATTCAGTTAGGAGACTGATGTCAACAGATGGCGTGCTTTGTCAATTACTACATTCATACCACTTTGCAAACTTAACTCCGTGTACAGAAAGGGAAAAAGTAAAATGAAAAATCACATAAGAGTTTCTTAGTGTTTCTACAATATGATTAATTAACTTTCATGGTTTCTTGTACACGTATAGATGTTATAACATACAGGGCAACGCACATGGGTGGTCCCGAAACATGCAGCCCCGGAATCTGGTCTTGAAAGGATGTCCGGCATATGAACTGTATTGATTTTATATCAGCCGATATTGATGTAGCCTCCACATGCCAGATCCCCCGTCGCCGGTACTCTGTAGGGCCCGGTATGGGATGGGGGCGGTCTTGCATATGTATGAGATTTCAAAATAGATGCTAAAATTTCAGATATTTCTACCTCGGGCATGTGGCTAATTGTCCCAACTTCCATTACGCCCGTATTCATCACAATAATGATTTAAATTTAAGACCCTCACGGTAAGACCAGGGAGCTGCCACTCTAAGAGTGGCAGCTCCCTGGTTAGACCAAATTCGTAACATCAATGCCTATGACAAGTGTGAGGAAATTAAATACGAACACATGGAAAGTATTGTCAGGGTGTAAGAGAATTTTGTTCTCAACCTTCAAAACTAGAGGCACGTCCCCCATGACTGACGTTCATGCATGCCCCCCCAACAACCCCTGCTGCAACAAGCCAAAGTGACTGGCTACGGGACCGCTTTCAGCTGCCGCTGTAGGCTAAGAGATGCAGGGCAAGGCATGAAATAAGTCCGCAATAACTCTGTCCAGGAGGAGATGAGAGAAGGGGTTATACTGTGTAATCTGACAAGTAAATTGTTATCATCATTTTACTGTCAGTTCAAACTTGGGAGTGTCACCACTCACCACCCATCTCACAGCTTAATCCAGGGGTTGAGTTTGATGTCACAAAAATATCTGAATTAAATGTGGACGGACCATGAACTGGAAATGGACATGTCCAAATGAGCATAACATTAAATGCCAAAAACATAATTTCGTTTGTTGTTTGAACAACTTCATCAACACTGAACAATCCAGCTTGTACTGATCCGATCGCGTGTAATGCGAGTTTGTAACCCAGCCTGGTAGTAAGATACGATATTTTAGATTTGGGTTTGACCTCGTGACCCTTCACGAAGAGCTTCAACAAATAAAAGGCCTAGTCCACAAAACAAAATGATTATTAAATAGCTTTTGTGAGACAAACAAGTTTTCCCAAACACACAAAAGTACAAAGGCCAGCCAGAGGACCCATGGGACCATTTAAGTCCTCGATAGCGTAAACTGCGTATCAATAACTGTCGTTATAAAACACTGTACCGGGAGTCGTAACTTGTGCTGATAGACCGGAAATCGGTATTCCCACAAGTCGTTTTACGTTCGTAAGAATCGTGGAACCAACTCAATGTCCCATGGTTCTTGGCCCCGTTATCTATAGTGGTAAACTCTATTGTCAAACGGGTTAGCATAGTACGTGATGATATTCACGAACTTGACTCACTTTGAAATGAAAATGAGTGAATTTCCAGGGACTTTCTTCCAACGAAATTCGATTTATTTGTAAGATTTTGCAAGGGCTGAAAGAGAAATTACTTAAAAACATTGGATGTACAATTGGTTCTCTACCACCAAAATATTTTTCAAATGATTGATTGCTAGCTTTGTCTCGATTAGATTGTGTGTGTGTGTGTGCACAAATTCCCCTTATTAAACGGGGAACGTATCTTGGGGCCTCTTTAAACTTTCAACCCAACAACTTAAAGGAATTGTCTGCTGACAATAGACGTCTTCGGAAATTCGATGTTCCGGCCGGGTCACCAAGTCAAGGTGTACCATGGCAACTTGCATGTGTATACCTAGTAAGGACCTAGGGGTACACTGACTAGTGTAAAACACGTAAGCACACTGTTAGCGTGGTACACTTCACCTTTGACCCACTTCCACGATGCATTGCGTTGAAACATTTCCGTAAAGGTCTATTGGTCTTATATAAAAGATAAAATATTTTCATCACATGAAGTCCCAAACTCCATGCCAAAACTTCATCCCTAACTCAAGATATCCCTCCCTAAAGATTGGTTACTTTTAATAAGAAATACCTCCAGGTTTCCTTAAAGGGGCTTATTGAGTTGGTTCACAAAATTCATGATTTTTTTCACAACTGCTAAGATTCCCTCACATCTTGATGGTAAATGATCAAACTAAGAGATTCTGTCCATCTGACTCACAACTGAAATGGTAATGTCAGGGTCATTAATGATTAAAATATTTATTACAAATTGGTGACCAGACACTTTTTACCATTATGTAGCAATCATATACAATCCCTTTCCACAAAAACTACAGTTTCTCGCATTTTTGGTAACTGTAGGCAGTGGAACATGAGTAATGAGGCTAATTAGAAACATTGTCATGCAATGGTTACCTTCAAACTCTTCACAAAAATAGTAGATGTTAACTCGATGAGCCGCTTTAACGTCTCAGATTCCTTTTTTTCTTTATTATTGGATACCTTGTTTGTCCTTGAAATTTGATACTGTTGGAATGTTTAGATATAGTATATTACTGTTTCATACTTATGGGACAGCAAATAAAGTTATGAAATGTTCAATATAGTGATATCAACATTATAAAGAAATACAAAAGCTACATCTACTCAATTTGCCCAGATGACATCACAGATTCCCATCATGCACTGCGGAAGCTGAAAATGTAGTATTTCTTCAAAAATCTGTAACTTCCAAATGCAAGATGCTATTGAGATGGGGTTTTCATTGCCTAACACAGACAATGTTTCTTCTTTTTTGAAAACATCAAATTTGGTCACCAGAACATGCTTTTAATTATTATGAAGTAATGCCAAGCATGGAGGCTATACATATCTACATTACGAAAAAAAAAAAACTGCCAGGGTATTCGAATCAAAGCTGAAGCTGTAATTATTCAACTTAGTTCGTGGACCCCTTCATAATTCTTCCCCTTAGGATACACCAATTTGTATATTCGTTTCCATGTTTTTCTATTTAGAATTTATGACGCTTAGTAGTTATATGCTCAATGCGTATGGCAGCTCCCTGATGCGGGGTGGTGGTGAACACCAATAGTTTGGTTGAGGGCCGGTACCGCATACCTTACCATACTTCACGCCCTCGACAATAGCAAGGAACAGCTCCCTGGTAATAGTTTTCTGATATAAATAATACAAGACAGCTTTGCTCTTTACTTTCTAGTCATAGGCATCCTCTTCTCCAGGGGTACTCACTTTTATCAGATTATTAAGTAGCCTACATGGATGACAACCATACATAAAACGACATCTTTGTACATGCACACATACGCGTAGGCCTGCGTACATGTTTAAGCATAGTACTTCCATGGTTTAAAAAACCTATAGCAGTGTAGGGAACTTACAGCTAAGTTCAAAAGGGTAAACTTGAGTCATGCTCTTGTAGTCGTGGACGGAAACAAACGCCACGTATGTGCATGGAACTAATTGGTATGAAATGTGTTATGCTAAAAGTAATTTTTAAGTTGGACTAAACAGTTTTAATGATAATAACGTTTAACTGTAGGAAGAAAAGAGACCAGCCACTCGGAGGGTGTGTATGAATGCCAAAGGAAGAAAAAAATCGTGGAACCGGTCAATCGATTTGGACACTGCAAATTTAACGGAAGGTTTAAGTCTAAAATGTCGAACTCTTCTACATATACTTCTGTGATTTTTGCGCAAAATATTATTGCATGTATGAGATATTATTGCAGCACTTGGTTGCATAGCAAGCAATGGCTAACCCACGTGACCTTGCAAGACCCACTGCACTTATACGTTACTATTCGCACATATTAACTAGCACCTTCTCCAATTTACAATCGAATGTAAAGTAACATATCAATACAGGGGAGGAAAATACCGAGACAAAGCAATTTAACAAGATTAATTAGTGAGGGTATGGCTCAACACATACTAACTCTGCGTTACTTGTTACGCTCTTCTTTGTTGTATTATCGTTTTTCTTTTTTGTGGGGGCTGGGTGGATGGGATGGGGTGGATGGGATGGGGTGGATGGGGTGGGGATGAGGAAATCAGTGGGAAATTCTCACCACGTTTCACTGCCCTATTAGGTAGCTGAAAGACACTGTCTTCCAGCTCTCTGCTTCAACATTGTTCCACAAAAATATTTCTAAATTGATTTTACATCTTCTACATTTCAGGCTACAGCGTTGCAAATAATACATCGAGTTTGGACTGCCTCTCCCTGATAGTTGAGAGCATCACTCCGAACAAAGGCAAAGCAATCACATCACCGAAAAAAGCTACATCGGACGGGATATGTATAGTATGATAGATTCTGTACCTATGGAGTAATTGACTTTATACCATTTTGAGGTCTTTTTAACACTGCCAAGATATTAAAATGTCAGGAAGAGTGAGAGATTGGACGGAAGGGGAAAGAAGGATGTTCGAAAATGGAGTGAGGCAATCTTTAGCATTAACACTGTGTCAAGTTTAAGATTAAGGAGAAACCTATAGACCGGTAAAGATTTATTATTCGTCGTCCCGATCGCAGGGGTTGATAAAAATCGTTATTCGCGGCATACACTGTAGGGAGCAACGGCTTCATTATTAGCCATAACAAACTATTCAAATACAGGAATAGAACTTTTGTTGATAAACTTTATAAGTATTACGCATAATATTACGTATAAATATGAAGATGTCAGGACGACTTGAACATACGGCAAGGCATGCATCAAATGGTTTAAGCATCTGTGCTATCCCTAAGTAACGGTATTGTTTTGTAGTAATTTGGTACAACGAAACACATTTTTGCCAAACTTAAAAGAGAACTATTGTTTTCATATAAGTTACTGTCACGGAGTAGAATCTATTTGGCTAGAAGTACTTTAGTTTGTGCTGATGCTTTTGGTAATAATTAGATTCTGATCGCGGTTACTTAGTCTGAGGCTATTAGTACGGGATTCACTTTTGACAGGCAAACCTACAAATTATTTTGTTTTTTACAACCTCACACTCAAGTTACATGGACGTAAAACTGTTACTGTAATTACGTAAGGGTCAATCCAGATGACCCAATAATCACATTGGTATCTTGGGCCATCGAAGAAAAGGGGACCTTCCGGCCATGACGGGTTTTTTCCAAGGCCCACGTGACACTTAAAAGAATACACTAGACCAAAATGTATGTTTTATATATGATTAGGAGGAAGTTAACGAGAATATGGCATCCCCCAAACCAAGGAGTCGCTAGCAACTCTTTGCCGAACACATTTAGGAATAATCCTAGAAGTCTAAAGACAGTTGATAACTGCATTTTGATTGAAATTCATTAAACAAATCAGTTTCACTTTGGTTGGTCAATAATGACTTGTACAATCCGTTGTGTTCACAATTAAGCTCACACACTCTGTGTTTGAAAATATTGCCTCGAGCAATTTTAACTCAGTGCAGGCTGTTGTGGCTCTGTCTCAGTGGTGTACTAGACAGGTTTGGTTTGAATTGGAGGAGGCCTAGAAAAAAAAAGTATTCTAGTGAAACTTCCATGCAATTTTCTCGTATGGTTTCAGCAGCTCCGCGGTTCCAGCGATACGTACGGCCGAAGGTATAACATTTTCTACCGAATGTAAAGTTGAGACAAGTAGGCGTTATGTCATGATTTCATATTAGTGATCAACTGATCAATGTATTGTTTTTCTTTAGTTTTCCACCTATTCTTTTGACCTTGGGTATCAAAACCGGGTTTACGTGTTTGCATAGACAATATGTAAAGTTTGCCACATACCAATGTCTATAGAATTCATTAGTATTGTAGGAAAATGAATTCATTAAATTTATGTGATAAAAAAGGATTGTGAAAAAAGCGTAACATCGGCCACCCAAAGTGAAGCAATGACAGAACGCCTGTTTGCTTTAAGTCAACTTTTGATTAAAAATTTAAAAAACTTCAGTAGCTTATAAGTAGAGCTTCAAACACGGTCATTGAATGAAAGTTTCACAATGTTTTGAAAAGGCTCCTCTTTCACATCAAAAACAAAATTGGGGAACTATGTAGTATTTGTTTTAACCTCCTCCCTATATTTATAGTTACGGGCACGGTATCTTCATTATCTGTTCCTTTCTTCTATTTTCTAAGCTCTCATCGCACATTTACGAGTTTTTCTACGTGTATAGAAATAAAAGAAAATTTTAATAATTTTATACTAAAATGTGTAATTAAAATCTAAGCAACTTTATTTCAGCATGATTTATTTTTTTCTTTTCGTTTGTTTTATTTTGCTTTAATTGTTATGATATACTTGTATGTAAAAATTGAAATAATGGTTTGTCTATATATTCGAGAGATGTACAGTTTGAAGATGGTATAAAAAAAGAAAATATACCGAATGTATCATAAAATGCAAAAATGATAGACTGGTTCTAGTGATACGAAAAAGTCTGATATATTTCCAAAGAGAAAAAGTAGGTCATGTTATTACCCGAAGAAAAACATTTTGAAGGCAAATGACTGCAGAGAACAAGTACAAAAGTATCAACTTAATGACAAAAGTAACTTTTAGCGTGAGTTACAGTCTTCAGCATTTTGAATGAAAACAACAAACAATGGACTCGCGCAACAAGCGTGAAAACAAATCCTGTATTTGTGTTAGGCTATTGTATTTCATCCTTATGAACAGGATAATTGATCTTAAAAAATTATGCCCGCCGTCCAGCTCAATCTCTTAAATATTTAGTATTCTCTTACATATTTAGTATTCCTTATTTATGTAAACTTGGAACAAAAATGGATCAGTCTAAATAAACACAAAGTTTGTTATATCCATTTGTTTTTGTAAGTTTCTTTTGTGTCGTTTCCATAGCAATCCAGGCTTGAAGTAGTTAAGTAACCAACGAAATTCCCATACAGACGCCTAATCCGGTCGGTTTCCAAGTTAAAATACTGACAAACCAGGGAGTTGTCAGATCCCTGGACAAACACATGCAAGCAATTGTTCTAAATGTTAGAATTAAGCATTTTTTAGCCAGTGGGTTCAATGAATATTTTAGGAGAACTAACATACATGACAATTGTAATAATTTCCAGAATATCTATCTTGACAAGAGAATAAACATCCGTTACTTATTTAATTGGCATTCATTACGGTGCTGATCTATAATTGATTTCAACCTCCAGTGATACGCCTTCTTTGCAAGAAAAGAGAAAGGACCATGGCTTGTAGAGATTACTAGGCTACCGGTTGCGTACTTTTTACCCAAGGTTGCGAATAAGATATCAAAGTTAGTTCAGTCTTGTTTCATTTTGTTGAGTTCCCGCAGCCTCCGTACATTACAGCCAAAGTCATTCGTATCCTCCTTAGCAGTAAAAACTTGTTCGATCATTCCTGGCTTCACCGAACTCCAAGTTATCTCATTCCTTTCGGGAGAGACCGTATAGCCGGATATGCATACTAAGATATGTCGTTCGGTGCTAACATTGGTATTAAAAAGGCGAAGTAATGGCAATGAGTATCATGTACATGAATATCAAATACATCAAATTATACAAGGGGAAGCAGAGACACAGTTTATAGTGGTTGACTTAGGCGTAAGGGGAAGGGTCTAGGAGTGGCTTTCCTCCACAGGGTAAAAACATCGATTCCAGGGAAATTTGTCACTATCAGGAAGCTGACACTTTATTTTCAATACAAAATTCGAGTGATAATTGTAATGATTTTTGCCGATCAAAGAAAATGTTCAGGGGCCAAACATGCACCTTCTGTCCCATGTGGAACATCTTTCCATTCGCCCATTGGTGGTGCCCCTTCACCACCCACTCCTTCCACCCCACCTCCAACAAACTACACATGATGAGTGACGAACAGGATTTGAGAGCATACGCATATCACTAGTGTGAGTTAAGGGAATGACAATCAGAGAAAGCGAAAACAAAAATTCTTAACTTCTTCTCCGAGCTCATTCCCTGTTTCGAAGGGGCTTTCATATTCTTTTCTTATCTTCAAACCTTTCTGACAACCACCCCACCCCTCCCCGATAATACAATTTTGATGAGATAGTGGAGTTGTTGATACCATGCCCCCATGCTATTGAGCAAGGAACCAAAAAAACGGAGCTGTAAGAATTATTGGCACGCGGAACTCTCATTGACCTCGAGGATAAAAGCTGTTTATTCTGGTATACGTCATTTGGCCACTAACCGGGGTTGGCGCTAGATGGGGTCGTCCATCCGTGAAGGGGGCTGGCCTCCATCAGCAAGAGATTGTCCAATTTTGTCGGCGGGAGAGCCTTTTCGGCAACCAGTCTCCCCGACGGTGTACTGTATGAGCTCTAAAGGAGGATAAATTTTTAACAAAAACATTTTTTCCAAATTGTCTTTACAAAGACCTCAAATTTCCAGATTTTTGCAATGAAAGTTTCAAACTCTCATCACTAAAAAAATTGCGTTCTCCATTTCTCAGGTCACTCGTCGCTTCCCCCTCCCCATTGGGCAAATCCTGGCGCCATCCCTTCCCCTAAAAACCTCTTATTTAATTATTGAGCAATAAAACAATCAGGGATCCATAAGCAAATATAAACAGTCGTATGAGTGCATGTAATTAAAGGCATTTTCCAAAGACAAAATTCAGTAAGTTTAAAAAATGCAGAAAATTTTTCTCTTTTAGAAGGTGAAAATCGCATCTCAATAGCTTGCAGCGTTTGGAAGATACAAATTTTCAAAGAACTGCAGTTTTTTCTCAAGATAAAGTGCATTATGGGAAATCTGTGATGTCATTGCGGCACATTTATTTAACATAGAATGGAATTTCTTTATGATATTAATGCCGCTGTAAGGAATATTTAACAACTTTGTTTGTTATGCCCTACATATGGTGTAGATTTGTGCTATATCTACATGGAAACA
>WURT03041168.1:0-11057 GCA_009936505.3 Holothuria glaberrima
TCAAAGGTCATCTGGGGTCATTAGAGGTTGAAAAGCAAACTTTCCCAAGAATTCCCAAGAAAATCCCAACATTTTCTTTGGCAAGGAATCACTAAGCCTTTGGGCTTTCTGGTTACTTTCTAAAATGTGTTTAATGGGCTTATTACATATCAAATAATTTTGTTATTTGAACATTTTGGGGCAACTGGTATACAATGTTTATTTTAGCCAGTGCAATGTGGAACAAACCTACAGGAACAACTTACAACTTTACATTGTATGGATTCCATTGTAAACATTTTAGTTCAAATTTACATTCCTTAAACTTTAAAAAACCTTTAACTTTACAAAAAATGGGAAAACCTTAGATCAAATTTAGGTAAAAAAAAGACCATAAGTTTACAACCCTATTGCCCAATTTATCAATTTTTCATTTCTCCAACTACCCCTGCCTTTATCTGCTCAGCTGTAGCTTAGGGTAACTTTAAATCTAGGGATGACCAATGCATGTCTCTATCCAATCTTAAACTTGCTTAAATAAAAATGAGCAAAACAGAAATAAGAGTACTAACCAAATTAAAGATGATAGAAATAAATTTTTACCTTCTCAAAAGTTAAAAGGTGTTTCAGGAACAGATATCAACAGACAAACTATTCCAAAGATTGGGAAATGTGAAAGAAAAAGCATGTTCGCCTAATTTAGAGTAGACCCTGGGGACGAAGAGATCAGAGCAAGTTAAGGACCATGATTTAGCATGATGGACTGGTCGCTAGAATGGCCACCTCTTGTACTTCTCAATTTATTTGTGGCCAGGTCTGCATAGCTATTATGCTAGATATCACATTTCTAAGTATGAAATGATTGTGGCAAGGTTTTGTTGAACCCTTTGAGATCTACAACTGGTGGAAAGCATGATATGAAATTGACAATTAGTAGCATTGTCATTATTAGTATTGTCATTATTAGCATTGTCATTATGAGCATTGTCATTATTAGAATCTTTATGCACATCAAGAGTACACGTCATCCTTTCTTGTCTTTTTTTTTCTTTGCAGAAAAATCGTCAAAGAAATCCAAGAAATTACCCAAAAGTTTGGAGACAGAAGCTGAGAGCAAAGTTTATGAGCCTCAAAATTTCACTGGTTCTCACATTTCTGATGTTTTGTTGGAAAATGAGCAGCTGAAGAGACAGGTCTGTTTCAATGGATTCAAAAATTGAATCTAATGATTATGATGTTTTTAATTAAATGATTGCAATAATTTTGTCTTATGGTTAGCTAGTTGCGATGTTAAATGATGGCATTTGAACTATAACTTTTCATTTGGTGGCCAACCAGTTTTGATCAAATTTGGCTTCTTACAATTTGAAAGCCAATTGCAGATGGGAAAACTGTAGATTGCTCTTTAATAAAAAGTTGACCCAGTGAAAGATTAAACCCTGAACCTCCCAGCTGCTAGGTTCAATGCTTCAGATGCCATTACCTGACACACTTAGCTATAGAACTGGCTTGATAAATAGATTTTAGATATGTATTTTGTGGATTGATTAGGGTGAAGTTATTAAATTTGGAACTTAATGTATGTGACAGAAAGTAAGTTTTTTATCCAAAATGTGTCTAAGTTTGCCCATTAGAAATAATTTCTGTTTACTCATTTATCTAAATTGAACATAAACAATATAATGTTAAGGTCATGCAGCTTTTTTTCTTTCTTCAAAAGTCTCAGTGGGCAAGAATGGAGCTTGAAAGGCAATGAACTATTTCTTTGTTGAGAACTTATGAAGACTTATGTGACTGAACTCGACCAACTGCTCAGCCCTTAAACTTTTATATTCTGGCTTCTCCAACACTTGTTTAGGCTTCAACAGAACTGTCTTCGGTTTTCATTTTGGTGTATGGACTTTTTCCAAATAGTTCTTACAAAGGATTGTGAGAAAGAGTTTTTGTGCATTAGTTTTGTCAATGACAGTTTACTGTAGCCAAAAACGATGCATACCAAACCTCTATCTCATAAGGCTCTTAATTGCTATTTGGGAAATGGTCTATTACACTTTAACACAAATATTATTTTCCACTTTAATGTAATAAGACCAGCAGTGGCAACTTTGGAGGGGGGAATTTGTCCTTCCTCAGGGAATTGTCTGTCCCCTTTCCCCAAGTTGTTGCCCAGATATTACAAATTATGCAGTTGACATACTTTTGCATACTATCGGCCCCCTGCAGTTTTTTCTAGGCATTCCTCTTTACTTTCAAATTGCAAGTGCCACAATTGGAGACGAGTCTAATTTAATAGGTTGCTTAATCTGTACTATCTTGAAGTAACTGGTGTCCATAATTAATAAAAATGGACTACTGTAGTTGCCTGTCACTTACTTGTGGATATCACTGGAATCATTTGAAACATGAAGGAAGAGAACTCTAACTTTTGAATGGATTGCATTGGCTTGGTATTTAGAGTGTACTGACTTGTATTTGAGGTCCCTAAATGAAAATAATAAGAAATACATAATTTCAGTAGCCCTGGGGTGGGGGTGGGTTGGAACTGTTTATATGAAAATGGGTTCTGGTTTTATGACTCATGAAGTTGTCAAAGTCTTCTGCTTCAGGTGTTTGCTTAGTTCAGCTGTCAAGCAGTCATCTATAGTAAGACCACTCCTCCCTACCCAGCCATTAATAAAGGGGCTAAAGACTCAGGATACACTGTCCTCACTTGGAGTGGAATCAGAAATGGCAGTCCCAAGAGAAAGACTAGCAGAGATTAGTACACCCCTGCCTTGTCAGTCTCTGGGCTCTAGTTAAAAAAAGGCCAATATGGCCAGTCTTTTGATGTAGTCATCCTGTTATTTGCTCCTGTTTGAGTTTCAGGGGCTTTCTTACTTTAAATTAGTTAAACTAAACTTATTGGCATTATAACATAACTTTGGGTGAGTACATACGCTCTTTACACTTTTTCATGTAAAGGTGATATGCCGTCATCTCAATTTGCTTTTGAAATATCAGCTAAATGTTTCAATTCCCCACAAATTTGCCTCAGTTGTAAGAAAGGAATGGAATATTATGGGTAACTGCAAATGGAACAAATAAATGGAACAAATTGTTACATAAATGGAACAAGTTCAAAGGAAAATTGTCACGTGATTAGAATGACATGTACATATATTATCGGTCAGATTAGAGTGACTGCATCAAATATTAACAAACTACAATAGCCATCTTTGTCACTCCTTAGAGAAGTTGTAACCTATTGTGTAGCTTCTGAGTCAAAAACACATTAAATTTTTGGATTCTCTTCCCGAATTCCATGATACTTTACTATTTGCATATACTACCTGTCAAGATTTACTTGAGGTGCCTGTGTGCTAGTAAATGACCTCATTGCCTTATCATCCATCTACAGACAGAGCTACATAACCTTGAAATGGAACAACAAAGACTCAGTCAGCAGGCTTCATTAGCTGAAGCAGAGAGCGCCCTCAGAAAGGTTCACGAAGAGAGGAAAGAAGAGTGCACCCTTCTCAAAGAGAGGCACAAATCAGAGATGGAAAAAGTTTTGGCAGAAAAGGCCCTAGCATTAGCTGATTCCGACTCTTCAAGGTTAAAACGAGAAGTAGAATCACAAAAGGTAGGGATGGATGTTCTTGATTTGAAAATTTTCAACCTTCTTCCTCACCCTTGCCCACTTCTATTCATTTCTCCCCATGTCTTTTGATGGAATTTTTATAGTATGGTCATGAAAAATTTGTGGAATTTTACTGTCACTAAGGTACATGAACCCTATATCCCATGGTTACATTACTTTGTGCCTGGAAACTAGATAAATTAAGGACAGTCACAAGACCAAAGTTAGAACCTTACACAACCTCTTAATGCTAATATTAGCATTTTCCACAGTGCTTTTTGGTATGGCTCACACAAAATTACTGTTTTTTAAGTCTTTAAGTCATTAACTTGCAAACTTCTTGTACTTCATTTGTTTAGCATATATATTGATTTTTTTACACGCCAGAGGGGCCGGAAAAATTTAGATTTTTACAGCCCAGTCAAATTTCCCATGTTTTTTACATGTCTTCAATTTACAAGCCAAGTTTTCCCCATGAGCCAAAAATTCCCTGCAATTAACAAATCTCCAGCAATGAACTTTTTGTTCCCCATGTGTTTCAATTCATGCATTTCAGGGACCTTTAGTTGATTGATAAAAAGACAAAATATCTCATTCACGATCTACAATCACTTTTACAATGATTTTATATCATATATATGGCATTGTGGAAGGCTTTCGATCCAAGTTGCATTTCCCATTTGTAACAAGGATTTTATATTTGAGTGGACTCAAACTTGTTGCACATGGTATACATGGCATGTGTCAAAATGTATGGTTTAATTCCGAGGTACCAAAGAGTTTTAATCATTGAAACATTAGTTGTAAAGCCCATCATAGAAATAGGAGAGGTTTCAGGATGCTGTTCATGATTAATGGCAAGTTTCATTGAATGAAGCAGTTAAAAAGTGCAATGTCTAAAATTACCAAATATATGTTAAAAAGGTTGCAAAGGAGAAGGTGTGACTTGTAAGTTGAATTATAAAACTAACTTAGTTTAATTAATATGGTAAAGTTGTCTTGCAATATGTGATATTACACTTGTACCACCTCTGATCACTAGTACTTGTTTTCCTGAAGCCATTTCAGCTTCTTTCAGAAAGTGACCCGTGCCTTATACATTATAGAATGTGTTGGCTGTGTGGCTTTTGAAGGAATGGCTATATATCCACCAATATCAAAGAAGTCTACTATTCCACAAGACATGAAAAGCATGTGAAATGATCATATCATAAAGTTTACTCAAACTATTTTGAAAGCAACAACTTTAAATTTCAAATGATAATTGTCAGCACATACATTTCTGTTCTAGATAGTTTGAAGATGAAACAAAAAGTATCATAATTCAATGATCCATTAAACAATTTTTGAAGATTTTAGGTGTTAGGTACTCTTTAAATTTGTTTTTTCAAGTTAACAAACTCTGTGACCTTCTCGGGTTTCATCTCTGTTACATCTTCTTTGTTTTCATGAAAAATGAAAAGATTATGTTTCAAAATAATTTTTCTCTTAATAATCTCTCTTGAATGAAGAGGATCACATTGCTCACAAGCATGTCTTACAAAATGTAAAGTAAAATAAAATGTGAAAACATTACCCTCAAATAAAGCCTCTATCACCCTTTGTAAGTCTGCTATATTGTTGTATTAAAAAGAAACTTGTTCTGGTAAATTCCTTTAGTTTTTTGTTTGTTTTTGTAATATTTTACCTTATTAACTGCTTCAAATAATTTTCTGTTTTTCTGCACTGGTAATAATAACAAAAGTTGTTTATTTAAGTCTGTAAAAGTATTAGAATTTTGTCTTTCATTGTAGAATCATTACAGGTTTTGGCTGCTTGTATCTTTTTGTTTCATAATATGTCAATTTTTGTATAAATGTCATTTCATGGGATTAGATCATATTTGAAATTTAATCTTCATTTCAAATATGAAACCAACATTAAAATACCAGCACATTGCATGGCCCCTCATCAAACTTTGTAACCTGTCAGAACTTCTCATTTTATTGTTGTTAAATGTCAACAGTTAAATATCAATAAAATTGGAGGTTGTTTAAAATGAGTATTCAGGAGAGATGTCAGTAATATTTTGGTCATAACAGAAAGATACTCTTTTGATACCTTGCAGTTATCATACAAGTTAAGTGTTTGTTACTTTTTAAGGATTTTTGTTTTTGTAGTTTAGGTATATCTGTCACCTTAGGCTGCTAAATGTATGAGAGATGTAAAACAGTGTCTTTTAACATCCATACAACTCACTGCATTTTTACAACTACATAAAGTGTAACTTGAGTAGAACTACTGTATACTTTCACCACTTTGGTTGGAGACATTTATTTTGATAACAATATCTCTGGTGACTTATGATTTACATCTTCTATTTACAATAAAATTCAGTAAGTAGAATAAATAACATACTGGTGATACCTTTGGATGTAGGTTTTCTAAATTATTTCTCAGTGAAAGATCAAGTCATATTTGAATCAAGTAAAGTGTACGAAGTCTATGTTTATATACAGTATCTGCAACAGAATAGGCAGGAGTTTTTATTTGTATAAATTTGTTCCATTGCAATTTTTTTTAATCTATTGCCCAAAGACTATCTTCATGTATCAGTACATTATATATATACCACTTATTTGTAACGTTAGGGGAAATCACGATACCCCGGGTTCGTTAAGGCGAAAATGAAACAATAAAATACATAAGCATATATACATAAGTTCAATGGCCCACCATCCGTACATGTTAACATACACGTGTCTGTAAATTCATGGACATTGAAGTAATTGTGTAGATTGTGTGCTTGAAAGGAGGTTACCATATGTTTATGTATTCCTATATAAAAAGTGTGTGAAAATGTTACAATTTCCCCTAATGTAGGTTTTTTTCACATGATATTTTCCCCATGGTGAAAAGTAGGCATATATATATATTTATATATTCGTATATGTATGTCAAGACTACAGACATGTCCAAATGCTGCACCAAGAGCTGTGTGCAGCACCTAAAAATATTGTGGTAGCACCTTGAAAAACGCGAGTGCAGCTTTCGGCACTATTCCCGCGCTAAATTGTACACTGCGCACCCTAAATTTGAATTTTCAAACTTTGTTTTCAATCAAAGAGCAGCCACCAACTGAGAATTTTGATACCCCTACACTTAAATACACTTTGGGGTGAAAAGTGTCTGGCTTTAAGCTACCATGACTTAATACAAAATTTGAAACAAAGGACAAAAATATGGGTATATGGGAAAAAAAATCCTGCATGCCTTGTGAGTTTCCTGTAAGTAAAAGTGCAGTGGCAGATGAAAGGGGGGGGGTGGGACGCAATAGGTGCACCCCCATTTGCCGTCATGCGTGAAAAAATTTGAGGAAAAAAAAATGCTTTAATACGTGTCAAATTAGCACTATTTTGCATCTCAGCGGTTTTCTAAAAGCAAAAAATTTTCCAAAGAGTAGGGAAACCCCTTCCTCTTTGACCCCTCTCCCAGAACAGCGATCAATCAAACCTTGCACCCTTTCTATTGAAAATTCCTGTGTAGTATTTTATACATTATTTCCTATGTCTTGTGAGTTTTCTGTAAAATGAAGTACCTGGTATTATAGTGTCATTTATATCCTTCTTGGTTCCTATTTTAGATCAACGCAGATTTATAAAAATCATGTTTGAGTAATTTTGGTTTGTGGTTTTAGCATACTGAACAAACAGCCTGTACTAACACAAAAAAACCTTCCAAAGTGCACATGTGACATCATCAAATTCTCTATCTAGGATTCCTTTCTTTGGTTGGCACTAAAGTAAGATAGGTGAAAAAAAGCAGCACAAGGATGCTGAAATTTTGGACAAGTATGGACTAGTCATTCCAGATTACTTTCATTCTGAGAAGACATCATGCTTTCCCCTCTTGCTACAATTTACTATAAATTTTAAGTGCACATTGTGTGAAATTTTCCGAAATCAATTGTGGATGTGTGTAAGGTTCTTTTGTCATGCTTTCATATTTTTGACAACAACTAATCATTTAGTATAGCAGACCTAACCTTAGTCCTATAAAAAAATTGTTTGTTTGTCCTCGACTGCTTGCATGTCATTTCTCGTCTGCCCGTATTATTTTTTTATTTTCATATTTTTTTTGCCTTTTGTGTTGTACACAAGCCAATAAATTTTCCGACGGACCCTTTTTTTATTCCTAATATGGTACATACTGAAAAACCTTGCACTAAATGGCCCGCATATATTAAATATCCAATTGGAAGCAAAACAAGTAAAATGCCCCTTCACACACATATATACTCACACTCGTGGGAAATCATAGGCCTACTTTTTCCTCATGTTCCTGGAGTTACATTCTGTGTCACTTCAACACTAGTTAAAAGCTATGGAGAATACCTACGTAGGTAACTGGCTGGAATATACACAGCTGTTTCAGTTGCCTTGGGGGTCTGCCTCGCAGCGTACCAGGGGAGATACAGTCCACCGATCGATCAGCCATTGCCCAAGAATGTTGTTATACTCTTGAGGCTCAATGCACATGGCTATACTGCTGTTCGTACAGTGATACCAACATACTACGAAGATAGAAAAAAGTTTCTGTCAGTTGACATTGCCACTTCCAGAAGTGTTAGGCAGGGATTGATGTGCTCACTGCCTATGTGAGGTACTAAAATGTGGAAACCCTTCATTCACATAGGTGTGCGATCGGAGATAGTTAGATGGGGTTTTACACCTTATAACCTCTTGGTTTAATCTAGCGGTGCCCACTGCCTTTTATGTGGGGCACTGCATTGTTTTCCCTTACTCCGTTGCTTATGCAGAGCATCACACACAATGACAGTAGGTTCCATTTTTAAAGTCTCTGGTATAACTCGACCTGGGAATTGAACCCGGGCCTCCCGTGTGAGAGGCAGTTGCTCTACCACTTGACCAAACACATGGTTCGATCGGAGAGGCTTGCAGCATGTGGGGGGGGGGGCTGTCAGACCAAATTGCTATGTTCTTACTTCATTTCATAACGTTTGATGAAAACTGAATGTTTTATACGGCAAGTTTGAATTATCGGATCAGAGTGGGCACACTGCAGAGTCTGCACCTCACCTGCGAACTACAGTAGCGTGCTCTGGTCTGAATATAATGCGCGTATATGTACACATGTGTCAGCATGGCATTGTACATGCTAGGCAGTGTGGTCAAGCAACACAAAAAAAAACGAAAAACGAGCCGGCCTGATGGCCCATTTGGGCAGGTCTGGAGGACAAACAAACCATTTTTTTGCCTTTGCATGCAGTAAATGGGATAAGACCCATTAACCTGTGATTCCCCCCCCCCCTGGTCTGTCTCATCTGAAACTACAGCATGTGCTTAAAAATAGCCTATGGTTTAGGTTTAGTTTAAATGCATTTATCATCAGGGAAGGGGGACAAAGATCTTGAAACTGCAACACTCTTAATTTCCATTCTATGTATTTTACTGTACATTTCTTCTCTTATTTCTCTGACTTATCTCATAAAGCAAAGGAAACTATGCTTTAATTTGTATGTTTGGCAAGCAGTGAACTAATTAGATACTACAATCATTCAAGAATGGTGTTTTTTGTGATGGAGGGGTGGAGGAAACAGACATCAAGTCTTTGAATATAGTCATATAGGTGCTCATCAGGCCTTTCAGAAGAAAAACACAATCTTTTGGGTACTGCTTTTCTGCATTCTGCTCATTGGATATGAATATTTGTTCATTATTCAAGGACCATTGTCTTTTGAGGCAAACATCATTAGAATAAACAATCAATGTAAAACCATTTTTATATATTCTGTATTTTAACCAAGAAGCTGTCTTGGAATGACTCATTAAGTCATAAAATAATACAAAATAATGAATTTGAATAGTGAAATGTAAAATGTAAACATCAGCTGGTGATGAAACTCTTATTCTTTTGTTAGATGATGTTGAAACATCTTCAAGACCAGCTCTCTGATGCACAGATTACAACTGACCAGCTAGCAGCCTTAAAGGTCAAAGAACAGCTGTATAAAACACAAATGGAACAGTTGAGAGGAGAGCTAGAGGAAGCCAAGAAAAACCATACACCAGTAGGTTGTTTTCTTATCACTTGGTTTGTTTAAGGTGGTTTGGAAAATAATTTTGGTTTGATTAAAGGGTAAAGTGCAGATGAACATACCAAAGACATATCTCAACCAATACAGGAGGGTCATAAGATAGATATCTATCAACCAGTTAAAAGGGCATGACATAGGTATCTATCAGCCAATGGTAGGTCATGACATAGGTATATATCAACCAGTGGAAGGGCATAACATAGGCATCTATCAACCAGTGGAAGGGCATGACAGAGGTATCTATCAGCCAGTGGAAGGGCATGACATAGGTATCTATCAACCAGTGGAATGGCATGACATCGGTATATATTAACCAGTGAAAGGGCATGATATACGTATCTATCAACCAGTGGAAGGGCATGACATAGGTATCTATCAACCAGTGAAAGGGCATGACATAGGCATCTATCAACCAATGGAAGGGTGTGACATAGGTATCTATCAACCAGTGGAAGGTCATGACATAGGTATCTATCAACCAGTGCAAGGGCATGACATAGGTATCTATCAACCAGTGGAAGAGCATGACATATGTATCTATCAACCAGTGGAAGGGCATGACATAGATATCTATCAACTAGTGAAAGGGCATGACATAGATATCGATCAACCAGTGGAAGGGCATGACATAGGTATCTATCAACCAGTGGAAGGGCATGACATAGGTATCTATCAACCAGTGGAAGGGCATGTCATAGGCATCTATCAACCAGTGCAAGGGCATGATATAGGCATCTATCAACCAGTGGAAGGTCATGACATAGGTATCTATCAACCAATGGAAGGGCATGACATAGGCATCTATCAACCAATGGAAGGGCATGACATAAGTATCTATCAACCAGTGGAAGGGCATGACAGGTATCTATCAACTAGTGAAAGGGCATGACATAGGTATCTATCAACCAGTGGAAGGGCATGACATAGGTATCTATCAAACAGTGGAAGGGCATGACATAGGTATCTATCAACCAGTGAAAGGGCATGATAGAAGCATCTATCAACCAATGGAAGGGCATGACATAGGTATCTATCAACCAGTGGAAGGCCATGACATAGGTATCTATCAACCAGGGAAAGGGCATGACAGAAATCTAGAAATCTATCAACCAGTTGAAGGGCATGACATACTGTAGGTATCTATCAACCAGTGGAAGGGCATGATAGAAGCATCTATCAACCAATGAAAGGGCATGACATAGAAATCTATCAACCAGTGCAAGGGCATGACATAGGTATCTATCAACCAGTAGAAGGGCATGACATAGGTATCTATCAACCAGTGGAAGGGCATGACATAGGTATCTATCAACCAGTGGAAGGGCATGACATAGGTATCTATCAACCAGTGGAAGGGCATGA
>WURT03041179.1:0-14753 GCA_009936505.3 Holothuria glaberrima
AAATATTAAATGTTTCCTTGCAAAGCATGTTGTACGTAACCCCGACTTCACTTGATCGCACGTCTCTGTTTTGAAGGTTAAGCGTCCATTGTATCTAAGTACTATCTATGTTTATGCCGTATGCGTGTGCTGTAAATACGGTTAATGCGTGTGTATTTTGCCCTTCAGTGCCTGGCAATCCTACTCGCGTGACGTCACATGAAATCTCTCTATAGGCCCATAAGGAGAGTTATAAGTGAAGAATTTACCCAAGGGCTATACTCAAGACATCGACATACTTTCCGTAAAATATTTGACCTATAAATCAGGAATATCAGACAGACCGCACTCTGTTAGAACTTCTACCTCTAGTACCCTACACGACTGCATCAACCAACATGACTCCTTGTTGTAAATATCGCATTACATCAATCGCTTGAGATGATATTATATAGCAATTACGACCTTCTCTCAGTACACGCTTCCCAAAGAATAATATTGGCACCATTCAAGTACAACATGCATGCCATCAGTGGCAGGTTGAGGGAGCGCGGTTTGGGAGTTTTTAGTAAATAAATGCCCAATGCCTCGACAAGACCTAAGCTAACCGATACCATAGGTTGACAGGCAGGGTTTGTGCATAAAATTTTGGCAAAAAGTGATCACCGGACATGACAGATGGAAGTGCCATAATTAGCTAACAATAATGGCATGAGTTTTGCCATGAACAGATAAAACGAAAATTTCTTGCCAATGGGTGAAAACACTTTCGTCATAATTAATTCTTGCATGTGCGAAAAGTATTGTAGTCCCGTGACACTTTATGGTGACACTTTATGGATTCCAATTTGGTGGAATTCGTTGTGTCTTTTAGAATGTAACTGAAAAGTTCTAAAGTTATTGCAACTCAACTATGACCCAGTGGTCTGCAAATTTCCTAACGTTTTCAAGGTGTTTCAAAAATGTAATGAATTTTACAGGTCTGGTAACTTTTCACCTCTTTTTGCTGCAACATTTGTGAGGCGATGTACATGCTATGATTTGGGAGATGATAAGAGGAGATTTAGTAGCTGTAACCGATGCTTGAAGTTTGGGCGATATTCTATGCTTTTTGTTAAGTCTGTGTGTCTGTACCAAACTACGTTTTCAACTCGGCAAATTACGCCATAGTAAATCCCCTGGGATATTTTCTCTCTTTTTCAATACTTCAAGTTTAAGCAAGACAATATTTTTGAAGAGTAAATAATGAAATTACTACGAAATCTTTCGACAAACTCAAAGGCACTTTTTCTACTTTTAAACAGAATGTCTTCAGCAAAAATGCGCACCGGGTTATCACTTCGACGACAGAATGTGTAAATGCGGTAAGCCTAAAGCCATGTAGTCAGTGGGATATCGAATTAATTGTATTATATATTCTATCATAATACTGGAAGACCGTTAAAAGCGGCAGATCCTGGAATTCTACATAAGTGGGGTCACTACAGAAGGGCCTAAGTTGTCCTCATCCCACTATGGCTTGGGCTGAGGTGTAATGTTGTGATAACCCAAATGATTAAGATTGTAGAAATTTGCATCATAAGACATTAGTATTTTACAAAATTTTTTCCTCTACTAGGGCCCCTAGCATTGTGAAAATATTCCTTATCCAGGGAACATTGGGGTCATGTCCCCCCCCTCCCTTTTTACCTCCGCTGAGAAATCTTTTACGCTTTTTGATCGATGGTTTGGTTAAATATGCTAGGTTTAGTGTAATGTGTTATCTTCAGAAATAAGGTTAGACGCGTATTTCATTTGGTACTATATACTCTCTTTCCAATGTGAATTAATTTCTAAAATTTCAGAAGAACACTGCCAATGTTTTACGTATTTTGCTGTTCAATGATAAACTCAACGTATAATTTTCATAAACCCCCTGTCAAAACCAAGTGGTCAAGATATCTTAAGAGATTCCCGTTAACTTTCTTTAATGGACGGATTGAAGATCTGTCACATGAATTTTGAACACACACTCGCCGAAAGGTACTCGATCCTAGTTACCCTTATACAAATCCATGCAGCACGTTACCTTAATTTTTAATTACTTTACCTGGCCTTACCATGGTCCAGCCAAGGTGGAAGACGGTGAGCATGGATGAACTTTGCACCCTCTTCAAGGCTTTTGTCCCCCTCCCCCAGTCCGCCCCTGTCCAGGGGTAAACAGTGCACAGACGCAATGCTCAGAGACAACTTTCCCCCTGCCTTCCTGCTTCCCTCCATTTTCTCCAAGCTTTTGAAAGCATGGCGACACCGCTGGGTCTAATATCGCCCTACCCTTACACTTCGGGTTTGATATTACCGAATAGATTTGAGAGTTTGTTGATGATAATCTGTCATTTATTAGAAGAAACAATGGCAGTTCATTCTCTGGGGAAAGACGTTTACGTTGTGAATTTTCATAAATATCAGTGCAAATTTTCCGTGATGCAGCCAATGTTTTACGGATATACGCTTCGAAGAAAGGTTTGTACAGGGAGTTACTAGAGCAACTCCCTAGTTTAAATCCACACGACAAGAACGGGGAGAATAACCTTAGTGTAGAACTATAATTTCGAGAAATATATTTGGCACAAATCTCTGCATTCAGATCAAGGGCGTAGGAAGCGGGGGCTGGGGCGCCAGCTCCCCGGCGAAATTTTTGGGTTAAGCCCCCACGAAAACCTCTTATTTGTCTCTTCTGTAATAAATGTCAAAAACTTGCAGTAATTTACCTTAAAATTTGTCCAAAAATGATGCACCAGATTGTATTTAAGGACCCTCAAATATCAAAAAAAAAAATCCAAAGTGCTAAGAAAAAAAAATTGCAGTTATTTTCCTTAAAATTTAAAATTTTAAAAATGATGCACCAGATTGCATCTGAGGACCCTCAAATATTCAAAAATTTTCCAAAGGGGCGGGGTCACTCCTCCCCTTAGACCCCTTCCCAGGACGGCGCTCCGAAACAAGGTTCAGTCCCCCAGTCTTGAACAGGTTCTTACGCCTGTGACTCAGATCAAAGGGGGTTCTGTTAACTAAAGGAGATTGGGTGCTGCAGAGACTATCGCAGAAGTTTTCTTTAGATTGACGTCTTTAAAGCCGAAAATTGCCTCAGTACTTTGGTTTAAGATTTCGAGTGACAAGTTTAATATTTTACAATATAGACGTCAGTCTAATTTTAGTAGGTCTCATTCTTCTCCTAGTACTTTGTAGAAATCAGATAAAGAGATTTGATTGCTTTTCGTTACGATCTTCTTGAATGATCACCAGATCCATAGACAAGGGACGGACTAGACGTTTCCTATAAAACTTTCGCCCCGAAGAAACGCTTTTGAGTTATTGACATATCATTCGCACGTTCAACACCTTCAGTTTGGCTACTTACTCCTTAATTACTCGACGAGCTTTAAGTAGGCTAAATTTCTATCGATTCTTTTATCATGTGATATCTGGGGTGATGGGCGTCGACAGGTGGAGGACGAAAGACATCTTTTCCCTCACGTTGAAAGTGGAGGAGATCCCCTCTTACTTTTCAGAACCCCAACGAGAATGAAAGGCAAATTTTAGAGTCTGCAGATTGCATTATACACTGATTTAATGAAATCGAACGCTGAAATGGTTGGGACAATTATTTTACTGATTAAATCGTAGGAAAATGCTTTAAATTACACCGCAGATCATCTGGCCTCCACATATTTTCGGGGCCCTGAAGTGAACCCTTCTTGGGTCCCTTTCTTCTAGGGCTTCGCGATAAGAGCTTGAAGAATATTTGGTCAATGCCATGCGACCAACCGCCACTCCTGAAGAGCTGTTGACGCTCATGCGTGGGGTAATGACGGAATTAAGATGCAAGTCACAACATACTTTGTATAATTTTTGGCTTTTACGCACATCAGTGTTCCATTCTAACCTTAGGCTATGTTAAAAATACTACCTTTAAATGAATTTGCCTTGATGTCTCTCTCATTTTTGTATGTCTTAGTATGTGAACCAGTGTCCTGCAAACCTCCCAAAGTTTTTAACAAGATCAGCTGTCAATGTGGTAAGTGTTTGCTTCAGACTTTAACTCATCTGATTAAACATTCACGATTACTTGAAACATCTGGTAGTTTTGCTGTGAAAGAAAATCCATAAAGTTAAAGATTAAATATATCAGTAGTAAGTAATGTGCACTTTATACCACACTGTTAGCTTGAACGGGAAATCCAATTGATCACACTGTAGATGATTTTATATATAGGTAGAAAAATTAAGGGTTTGTGGATTTAGATCTGTTACCCTTTTGATAGATAACTACATATACTCACATTATTTTCGCAAGGTAGACTTGGTCAAAAGCAGACATTGTAATTTGAAACCAAAAAACATAAAAAATTACAAACACTTTTTACTTAAGAGGAAACATGATTTTCGTTCTTTCTACAGAATGTGTTCGTCTGGATCCGTGTCCTCCGGGACAGATTTTCAACGATGCCACATGTCGCTGTGGTAAGGGTGCTGATTGGAATACAGTTTGCATGTCAGGATATAGTTTAAAGGGATTTTCCAGAGACAAAATTCATTAAGTTCAAAAAATGCAATTTTTTTTCTCTATTTTAGGAGGTGAAAACCGCATCTCAATAGCTTGCAGCGTTTGGAAGATACAAATTTTCAAAGACATGCAACTTTTTCTCAAGATGAAGTGCATTTTGGGAAATCTGTGACGTCATCGCGGCACATTAATTTGACATAGAATTGAATTTCTTTATATATTAATGCCGCTGTAAGAGAATATTTAGCAACTTTTTTCTTATGATGCCCTACATATATTGTAGATTTGTGCTGAATCTACATGGAAACATATTCAAACATTCCAACAGTTATCAAATTTCAAGTACAAACAAGACATTCAATTATTAAGAAAACAAAAGGAATCTGAGGCAATGTGCCCACTTAACATAACAATCTGTGACCTTGATGAGAACTGGAGGTATTTTTTGACAAAAATAAGCACTCTTTAATATGAGATATCTCGAGTTAGGAAAAGCGTTTTGTTACAGGGTTTGAACTGCATGAACTGGAAAATTTTTAACTTTCACATGAGACCCTTGTCAAATGCCACCGGTCAATGCCTTTAAATCTAGTCATCTAATGGAACAGTCATTTAAAATAATTTTTAAATAATAATAGTTCAGGCGTTTATGTATTGAAATCCTAAATAACCTCCTCATTTAGGTATTATTTCAAGGGAATTGTCATCTATATCATAAAATAATTTCTGCCCTTTATTTGCGTAAAAACAAGCTTTGATAGAAGGCTGGAGATAAACTAGGTGAACTGAGGTATGAATCGTGCATGTCTTTTCATGCGCATCTCCATTCAAAAAGAGTAAATTTGACAGGATCACGTGTTCTTTAACCTTCACATGGTTTCATTAGATGTTTAGTTTGTTTTTCTCTCTAAATTATAAGAATGGAGTATATTTTTCTTGGCTCTTCTTTCTTAAAATTGTGCAAAGTTTGTATTATTTATTATATTACAGAATGTCCTCCCGTAGGTTGCTCTCCTCCTCGTGTCCTGGATGAGCACTCATGTTTGTGTGGTAAGTTACTGATATGCACATTTTGTCCTCGGTTAGGCTGAGCAGTGTACGACCGTTTGATATAACATAGACTAAGGAGGCTCTTCGAGACAGGTACCCGATACACATAGCCTTTACATTTCTTACTGTAAATGGTGGTATACCGTGATCAGTAAAAACTGACTTGTAGTATAATTTCTTCGCATGGACTATACCGTGAACAGTTAATACTGCATCTGAGTGTAATTTAGAGGTACGCATACGGATAGGGATAGGGTTATATACGTGTTAGGGATACGAATAGGGATAGGGTTATATACGTGGTACGGATACGGATAGTGATAGGGGTACGCATAGAGATAAGGTCTGTACTAATAATATTTAAAATCATTTGCCGGCAGCTCGGCTCGCAGCGCAATCGGTTAGGGCATGGACTCGTAATATTGACAGCTACAGTGCATCGCGTTCGAATTCTTACAGTGTACCGCGTTCGAATTCAAGTCTTGTTACGCTTCTCTGTCTTCCTTCTTGTTTGTCTTGTCATCGAAATTTTACTTTGGAGTTGTAAGTTTTACGTTAGATCCATGCGAAGAAATTATAGCAAAAGTCAGCTTTTACTTATAACGGTATATCACCATTAACAGTTAGAACTGTAAACGCTGTGTGAATCGGATACTCAGGAGATAAACGTTGTTTCGGTCCGCATTCACGGGTTAGGGGTCTAAGGGGCGGGGATTTCCCTCTCCTCTGCCCTCCCCCGACCCCCTTTGGGACATTTTTGAATATTTGAGGGTCCTTGGGTGCAATTTGGTTCAACATATGGGGCACAGTTTAAGGAATATAACAGCCATTTTTCACTTTTCTTTCCAGAGGGAACAAATAAGAGGTTTTCGTCCTTGGATTGATGGTTGGAGGGAAGCATACTTCCACAAAAGCCCCCCCCCCCGACTCCTCTCCCCGCTACCTTCGTCTATGTGGAATAGATAGGGGGAAGATGAAAATGCATTGAGCAGACTTTATAGCGTTAAAATATTATTGTTGATGGGGACATTTTCAATAGCTAGAGTATGTTGCCTTATGTTTTTCTTACTTTCATGGGTTTGCACTCATCTTAACTAGACATACTGGGAGACGATAGGTAGATTGAAGTGCGTATACAGCTTGTCTTGAATAGAATAAGCTAATACTGAAAGGCGCTTTGCTCTAGAATTTAGGTTGTTAAAACACAACGGATCCTGGAATAGATCGGAAGATGAAGAAAGGATTTAAATAGGGAAAATAGATTGACACGTGTCCTTAATTTATTTTTAAGTGTCTCATTCTGTAAAGAAGGCCGGTAGTGAAAGGGCCAGGGACCCAGACCCCTAACAATACTCGACCAAAACAAAATGTTTTAAAGCAAAATTTCCCTAAACATGACTCCAGCCTATATCATTCTACCCCACCCCACACTTTCAACGCCTTTCCTGGCTACGGGATAATTCTCGTCAGTCCCGAGTATGAATGCTATTAGTTCATATACATAGTTTACTAATTTTTAAGTGATTCAAAACTTTATAGGGGGGGGTAAGTTACAAAGTTCCCCTGACATTGGTATGTCATACTTGACATGATTAGACTACGTCATATCAATTTCAAAGTTTTATTTCCTTCTTTTTCTATGGATGATATGGCATGGCTCCGTCCTCTTCCGATGTACAATTGGAAACAGTGATGCCGGAATTCGAAGTTTCCAGCTACTACTCACCTATTCTCCTCATTTTCATGTCAGTGGTACTTTCTCCTGTAAAACGGTTCATTTGCGGGAATCATGGGCACTGTCAATGTAGGATATTTATTAGCCACGTCAGTGTAAAGAATATGTGTAACGTCACTATTATGCTATGTTTATGAAATGTGTAGCTGTTGCCGTCCAACGTGTAATCAAGTCTATATGTATGTGACGTCACGTGTGTCTAGAGTACGGGCCTTATCTTTTTTTCTACCTCCCTTTCATAAGTCATATCTTTTTGAAAACAGAATGCCTTCGTCAAGAGTGCGAGCCGGGTTATGAGTTCAATTATCAAACATGTCAATGCGGTAAGTATAAACCAGTGATTCTCAAACGCGGTCCTTTGACGCGGCCCCTGAATTGATATTAGATTTAAAAAAAAATCATATTCGACATGAACAAAACGTAGCAAGAGGGAAATTTCACTATGTAATAGAAAGTCACTCCTTGACTCCTTTCATGTTTGCTCTTCTTAAGGGGCGCTATGGTCACGTAACAAATTGTGAGGTATATTGCTTGTTCAGTCTTATCTACACTGTAAAAACAGTGTTTATGAATTAAACACTTTCCTAAACACTTTTTTGCCCCCACTTTGGAAACACGTTTAAAGTCTAAACATGTTCAGGAATTAAACACATGATGTTTAGGAATTAAACACATAGTGTTTAGGAATTACACATGAGTGTTTAGGATAGAAACATGTTTCCAAAGTGGGGGCAAAAAATGTGTTTAGTTCCTAAACACGCTTTTTAGAGTGTAGCTAAGACTAATTTCGTGTGCCTTTGTTAAGTTCATGGTGACATGTATTTTTGTAGTGGTACATTGCAGAGTGATTGTATCTAGGCCTGTTTGTAGTATCAAGAGCCTGTAGCAACTTTATATCCCGGAAATTTAATTACGACATGAGGTGACTGTACGAAAAACGTATCGTGTAGAACATTTAATGATTGTTTACTGAAATAAAAATTCCTTCAGTACTAACAATGTGTTTGCGACGTTTTATAACATATGATCTCGCTCTTTGCACAGCTTTGTAAGATACAATATAATCATTCAAAAGTTTTTTTTTTTTCGCGTTTGGGAACTTGCGGCCCTCGAACCCAGCTGACCCACTTCTCTTTCTGACAGGGTTTTAGTATAACTTATCAAGAGCTTCCTCACATACTCGCCACTAGCGAAGGATAAGTGCAAAACTGTTGTGAGTTCATCCGTTTCAGAATGCGGTTTTCGCCAGCAACCTACTCAGTTTGGAATGCCTGATAATTTCTCTTATACAAAAAAAACCCGACGTATGATAATTTACATCAAAATGATCATACTGGTGACCCACGCACGCTAGACGCGGAGTGTAGACGGGGCGCCAGATGGGGGAGGTGCAGGTGGCATAACCTCTACTGTCGGGGGAAATTCCATTTTCGTCACGGAGCATTGGTGGGTACTATAAGAATGTAATCCCTCGACGACGACCACCCGCAGCAACAAGTTTCTTGGTTTTGCCCTGAGTGGAGCATATTGCCCCATGACGACTACCATTTTTTCATATTTTCTTCAACAGTTACCCCAAAATTTCAGGCGCGCTTCGCGCGCCAAAATTCTGTCTTTACCTTCGTTTTCGAACTCGGCCGCAAGGAGCTTGGCCGCCGACTGGATCCACGCATAATTGAAGAGGCAAATTTGTGGTGAAGATTGCGATTTTCCGCAATCTAGAGTGCCTGGAAAGCAAAATAAAATTTTCTGGCCTCAGCCCCAACCATGATGGGACTGAAGTTGGATGGATCTTGTTGGACGCTGTGAACGTGCAATCTGCCCTCTTGACAGCTTAAGGAACCGCTTCCTATGAAAACTTCGTACCCCTGCTTCTGTTTATCGTAGATACAACCAGCTTTGCGATCTCTTAAGTATGGGTTTCGCGCTTTCCAATTATAGTCTTTCCCAAAGCCTGAGATCCTCGCCTGCGGCCCGACCTCTTCCTGCCTCTCCATTTGATTTGGCCCACACCCTCAAAAAGTTTGAGAATCACTTGTAAAAACTAACTTATGCGAATTCTAGTGTTACGGAACCATATGTTAACGCTGCCACCTCTTTATTTATCGGACAAAATTTTCTCTTTGCCAAACCAGTCATATCCTTGATCTACCCAGAAAACGGGACATAGTTTTTCGTTCATCTCATCACTACGAAAAACGGCTGTGTGTGCTGAGAGCCTTCATGCAACCGCCACAGCTACATCTAAGCATTAGGTTTAATCCTTGCATATGCAGAGAGGGGATTTTTCTCATTATGTGGCTAACACCATCAGAACTTGAAGACTACCACAGAACAGGGGCGCAGCTACAATGAAATTTGTAGGGGGCTAGACATCAAATGAGAGGTCACGGCATTGATGAATTCTTTAATACAATTTATTGGTACACAAACAATTTTTGGGGCCTAATAAACATCTGGGGGCCCAGGCCCCACCCCTGTAGCTACGCGCCTGTCACAGAATGAGCTGATTTCCTATAAATGTTTTTCATTTTTTATACATGGTAATGATTTTCATAGGCGTAAGAAGCTGCTCCTAAGGGAGGGGGCTGAACGTTGCTTCGTACCCGACATCCTTTCGGAGTTGTCAAAGGGGAAGGGATGTCTTTCTTTTGAAAAATTTAAACATTTTAGGGTGCTAAGATGCACTTTGGTACGACATGTTGTGCAAATTTTAAGGCAAATTACTGAAAAGATAGACATGAGGGAACAAATAAGTTTTCATCTGGAAAAATGGGGAGGAAGCTACTCCCCTTTCTTTAACTAGGGGATTTAGCCCCACGCCCCCCCCCCCGTGCCCGTTCCTGAAGCTTTTTTACTAGGCAAGGACAAGGGTAGCATAAGATGTCATGTACAGGCTAGATGGCACGAATCGTTGTTGGCCCATACCAGCGAGGCACCTCCCTTCCCACGAAACAGCTGTTAAAATGTGTGCACAGTTTCTTACACTGTGGAGGGCTTTACGTTTGTTCTCATGTCCTCCGTGGTTGCATGATATAAACTTTGACCCAAAGTGCCAGCAAGCCTGTCCCACCTATATGAAAGAAAGTATAATTAATGATCCGACAGACTTTCATCAGAACGTACGTATATATGAACAGTCGAAAATTAGAGGGCTGGTACATACAACGATTAGTTCCCATGCAGGACTTGCATTATGAGTATCACAAATTGCTTATAGTAATGTAATCTTGAGGTTTTGTTCTTTCGGAGGGGGTTCCACTCATTTTTGAGACCTAAAGGAAAGGCTAGTAAAAGAGTTCGCTGTGGTTGGCTAATACCGACAAAAATATATAGCTTCTGATAAGATAGGTCTTTAAAAGAATACTTCCTAATTTTCTCATGCTTTACTCTTTGGAGGTGGAGCCATACGAGAAGCAACTATTGCAAAAGGCATTTATCTTAAGTTCCTTCTTAAGAATGAAGGAATCATGTTGCGATCATCCAAAATGTTGACTTACTTGATTAAGCTAAAAGTGTCTAGACCTCCACCACTTGGCATCATTTTGTCTCTCGTACCGAAACCTGTTTTTTGAAAGGCACACAATGTCATTCACTTCTTTTAATATGTTCTCATTGTTTGCCTTAAGAATGTCACCCGCAGAGATGTCCACCTGACTATACGTTCAATGAGATTTTATGCGATTGCGGAAAGGTTTCATCACAGAGCTGTTGTTCACGAGCTTACATAAAATGTGACTAGAAAATGTACTTAATCGAAATTTAAAAAGTTACCGACAAGCCAAGAAAGGTTCGGTACTGAGGTTGTTTTTACATTTAAGGCCATCCGAGACTCTGAATTACAGCAACGACCCGTGATTTCACATGAAGCTGAACAGATTTTACCATATAGCATAGCTAGTCCCGAAACCAGGCGCGGCCCGTCAGGGGAGGGAAAAGTTGTGCAAATAGAGATAAACTGCAGTCTAATTGTTAGAGGATGTGACTAGCCTAAGCCAAATGGCCCTGATGGTGTTTAAAGGCCAACAAATCTCAGCTTCGACATTAACAATTCTCACTACACTAAGTTTACTTCTAGCCCCTCCTCCGATGGAAAAGAAAAATACCTATCTAGTGCATCCCCCGTAAAAGGTTACACGGCATGTACTTAGTTTCAATTTATTTTTGAAGGCCAATATTCACATGCTTTTGTGTGAGGTACATTCTGCTATGCATAGGGTTCTTTACACCACCGACTACCGAGTGACCTCTGCAATTCATTACTGACCAATTACAGTGATGCTACTGTTAGAATTGGTGCAGATTGATGTGTAATAGCCAATTATTTATAGAGATATGGGTATATTCCCAGATATGTTACGGATGGTGCAACAGCTCCTTTAGTTTATTCCTGCTCTAGAGATCGTGAAGAAATTCTTATATTAAATACATACTGAAGTCGTATAATTCAAAGCTTTCGTCAGTCTAGGATCAAACCGAAACTTGTGAAATATTTGACTATATTTTGTCTAAAATTGACAAACGTGGTTAAAATTCAACTTTTCAGCTCCATTTGATTAATATTTGACAAGATTCCGCTAGCTGCCTGGATTGATTGACTCTTTTTAGTG
Source organism: Holothuria glaberrima (assembly GCA_009936505.3). Taxonomy (NCBI): domain Eukaryota; kingdom Metazoa; phylum Echinodermata; class Holothuroidea; order Aspidochirotida; family Holothuriidae; genus Holothuria; species Holothuria glaberrima. The sequence continues at coordinate 11,921 of WURT03041179.1, forward strand.
TATGGTGAATGGGACTGCATTTTTTGAGTATGCATGTCGCAAACCGTTTTTATGGTGATGCATGGTTAGGTCCAATACATTTAATCAAGGGGCTTGGTCAAAGCCAAAGTGTCTTGATGTGATCAGGTATGGGTGAAAGGCAAATTATTTTTGTTATTTTAGAGTGCTTGCCGAGGGATTGTCCCATACCACTCGTTTTCAACCAGGATAGTTGCCAGTGCGGTAAGTCCAGATATGTTTTGCCTTTTTATATAATGAAAAATATGAAAGAACAATAGGCCTATATGGCAACCGCTTGGCCTGAATACTTAAATGCAGATGCTTAATTGTCTTCTCTACAGATCACCCAAAAGTTATTGCTATAGTGCTATGGCTGGATGGGACTAAGGGTATATAGAGGTTGGTGCAATGACACTGCAATTGGGCTGACCGACTAAGTGAAAAGTTGTCAAAATCGAATCAAATTGACGGTGACTATCAAATGGCCTGTGCTTTGGATGGGAGGGGCAAGATTAAGGGCATATTGTGCAATTAGACTGCAATTAGCTGACAGGCTAAGTAAAAAAACTAATCAGAGTCGTTTGGTTGAGATTGTTAAATTGGTTAGCCATCCGACTTGAAGTTGATCTTTCGAAGTCATTCCTTGTTTTCGTTTACCGTTCTTATGACCATATACTTGAGGCTAATATAATAAACATCCTCGTTATTAAAGAGAAATATTGAGTTTAAAATGGACCAACACGGCATACAACGAAAATAGCTATAAACATTATTACACCATCCAATATTACCAGTAATGAAACTCCACCAACAGCTTTATCTCACATAAATATTATACATTACAAGAGTTACTGATGTTGCATCATTTGAAATTTTGAAAGTTTAGGCTAAGAAATTATTGTAGAGCAACAAATAACCGTTAATGGGAATTGCCGCTTGGGCAATTGTAAGGTGTGATCTAGTCCGCAGTCTGCTGACCTAGTATATGGGTCGCTTTGAGTCTTCCCATAGTAGGTCAGCATTATCGCCATTTGCATTTTTGGGCTACCACATCTTCGAAAATTTTGACTGCTCTCGATCTTTCTCAGATTCACAAATTCTTCTAGGTAATTGATTTTTCTGGATCATTAATATGTTCAAGACCCTTTCTTCTAAGAATACTGACACTTTGTGTCCAAAATATGTCCAAATATTTTGATTTATACAAGCGTTGCTGTCTTTTTTTTTTAGACATTCTATCAAGCTTAAATCTAGTTACTAGGACGTTCACACTATTGGATGCATAGCATAGCTTTCATCTGTGACATAGTCCATAGCTATGGTTACGTTCATACACCCACATACGCGTACAACAGAGCAACGATCCCTACAGCGACGCAGACGATCCCCCGGGGTTGCATTTCACACATAAGTACTACATATATGTAAATGTGTCAACATGACCAACACACATTGAAGAATGACGGCAATCTCCACAAAGATTTCCTTATAATTGTCAGAATAAGTATAGAAATCTGCTAGACGACTGACGCCATGCTAAGGTATACATATTTTGGCGTTGTACACACGTACACACCACTATGTAAGATGTATTGACGTACTTCCAAAATTTTTTGTTTTCCAGATATACAGTGTCATACCGTGTCCTTTGTATTTAGTTCCTGCTGTAGAGAAAGTAGCAACAAATACAAACAAAGGATACTAGAAAATGGAACAAGATGTTTACACGCTAGTGACGTTCAAAAATTAAAAAAAGACACAAAAATCAGAAAAGGAAGGAATACAGTGCCCCAATTGTAACTTAACCCCATGTTACGTAGTCCCATTCCTTCCCCATATAACACCCCCTTGTTACTTAGTTTACTGTCACAACAGTCTCATGACTGAAATATTGCACATCTATTAAGTGATAACTAATTGTATGGGTACGTCGGAAAATGATAAGAAATGATGCAATTTTTTCAATGTTTTTTTTCTCTAAAGGCCTGTATACACGAGCAACATTTGAAAAACATTCCAAAAAACACTTCACTTGCAACAAACCTAAACACGATTGTTCTTGGTTTGTTGCCCAGTGTACACAGGCTATTTCCCAATTTAAAAACATTTTAAAAATGTTTTTCAAAGATTTGACATGAAATTTCTTTGAAAACATTTTCCAAACGTTTTCAAATTGTTGTATACCCTGTCTACACTGTGCATACAGGCCTTAAGTCGGTTGCAAGATAGATGCAACATTAGTGTAAAGCATAAATTTCTGAACGTTGAAATTAATACTTCGCTTTTTCGACCAACAATATCGACTCCAGGTCAATAAAATTAAGCTGCCCATATGCCAACAGAAGTCACATATTATGATCCATCAGTGTGGATACGCGCTAATAAAATTATCCTGATACCCTATAATACATGCATAGAGTTTGAGGGTAGAGAAGTTGGTAACAAGACGTGGCAAGTTCAATTCTTTGTGCTATTCAAGTTTGTCTTTCAAAGAATAAAATTCATATGTTCACTAGAGTCTGGTTGACTGGGTGTCAGACTTTCGAAAAATATGTAGTTTGTTTGGAGGGGGATCACACTCTCTTTCGTCGTTGCTGATCCCGTTAAGTGATAGGAAAAAAAATATTGTTGTTGGTAAGAAGACTTAGACAGTTTGCCCCGTTTAAGTGGAATAAGTCAAATAACAACTGGCTTCTAGCAAGGAAATCAGAGACTTATAGCGTAGTATAGTTTCTTAGCCATCTTGGTCCCTGAGATTGTACAGCCTCATTAATCCCCATCAGAGTGACATTACTTTGTTTGTGATGCCTACTGTGTACATTCATAATTGAAG
>WURT03041190.1:0-14753 GCA_009936505.3 Holothuria glaberrima
TCGGCGGCTTTGCGGTGTTCAGTACAAACAAAATTGCTTGCAATGAGGATGACTTTAAGATTATCAAGAGAATGGCGAGGAAGATTAAAGTGCTCTGCTACGGGGAAACCTGCAGTGTTGTCACGAATAGACTTTTTATGGTTGTTAAACCTAAAACGAAAGGAAGTCATGGTTTCACCTACGTAAAGACCCTCATTACATAGATTACAGTGAAAAATGTACACATCATCTTTGGTGAACACATTAACATCCATCTTCCAATCTAAATTGTGACTCCTGCAATGTTGGGGGGGGGGGGAGCAAATAATCGGATCGGCCATATATGTACAATAAGAAAAGCTTTTTAAGGCGGCTGAAAATGCCCACGGTAGAAAACGTGCTGGGGCTAAAGCCCCAGTACCCCCTCCCATCCATGTAAGTGGATACAAAAATAAAAATCAAAGCCTGTACATGTATTGGTCAAAGCAGGAAAAATTCAAAATTGTCTTCCGGACCTGCAACACTACATGACGAAAAGAGTATTTCACATGAATGATATACATGAAAAACCGAGGCAAAACGGCTGATAATTCTTAAAATAATGGAAATTGAAAATTTACAGCACCAGACAGTTTTGCCCATGTTTGTTTTTGCTTCTTAATAAATAGCCATGCAATATTGATTTCATATGCAACAATTTCAGCATGTAAGTGATATCAAAATATTAGTAGTAGTATGCTCCATGACTTACATAATATGCCATCTAGAGTGTTCTTGTTTTCATCATTTTTACAGTCAACCAAGAGAAAACATGGGAGATGAAGTACGTGGAGCAACTTGAAGCATATGCCAAGATAAGGTCAGGAAAAGAAAGAAAAAAACTGATACCACAATATCTGCCTGAACCTCCTTGTTCTCACCTTGATTTATGAAGTTTGTGTTGTTGTTCATTCGTACTATATTAACTCACTGTTTGTCTTTAGTATCAAAATGTAAAGATTGTGAAATGCCAGTGACACCTTCAAAGTTGTCTTACCCTCAGCAAGGACATTACTTTTTCATCACTTTGGTGTCCACCGTAGTGTATGTAATTTTCTTTATCAGTGATACACATCGGCCTATGACAGTCAAATTTGTAAGCTATTTTTTTTTTCTCCTTTTTTTGGTCCCACCAGGGAACAAATGATCCTGACAACAGATGCAGAAAGAGTGTCCATACTCAATACACAGGCTGAAAGGTTTGTCGTCATCTTAATATGATGTTTTGTTTAATTTTCAATAGCAATAGCACCCCTAAATATGACAGAAAAGTACCCAAGAGCAGCACATAATTAGCAGTTATCCGTGTTAAGAGATTTGTATTTTATTGCATCAAGTTCAGCATACATTCTATCATTTTTCAGCAAACTTGCAAAGACAAACGTTTTCAGTTCAAATTTTGAAAGTCAAATATTTTACGATACATTATGTATGCAGGTTCTGTGTGGTATCACTTCATTTCAACTGGAGATAAGACTAGAATAAACAAGTTCCTTAAGTATACTTCACGGATATGGTGTTTAGATTGCCAATAACTGTGCGATGCTGCGGATACAGCTACTAGGAGAGAATTTGCTACAATGACGCATAAATTGAAATTGACAAAAACGACCCAATGCATTTCCCCCTCATTGACCAAAAAGAAATCCCAGCAATCATTATGTTTTGCCAAAATACAGTATTCAACTTTTCAAAAATGCCATCCCTTATTGTGCTGCAGTACTCATCCAGTCAGAGAATTTAGAACCTTTACTTTAGTTTTAATCAGTGCCATATTTTTACATGTTAACCCTTGAATAATCTTACAGAATATATTTATACCTGTATATGTATATTGATTTTCAATTATTTCATCATTTGTTATAGCCATTTTGGTGTTTGATTGTATTTGTACTCTGTTTTTGAAGGTGTGGAAATTTAATAAGAACAAAGGAAAGATCAATTGATCAGGTATCTTCTGCAGCTGACTTGCTTAAAATGTATTTTCTGCAACATTGGTTGTAATGGTAGGCTTTCAGTAATTTGGTTTTATTGTTTTTTATCAAACAGCCTGCATTTGGCATTGTATAAAATAGAGGAAGAGCAAGGAGTCAGCACCAGATGGACAAAGACTGACCATCAGTATATGCAGTGCCTGTCGTTGATTGAAAGAGAACATCAAACACATGCAATTCAGAAATTGCATCAATTGTCATGTGACTTGGCTTACATGAAAAACCTAGCAAGAAAGTACAGTGGTAATTAGTAAAATCAGAATCCATTTTTTCATATAATGTATGAATTTGACACTTGTGTATTTCATATTTTATTTTTGACTGTATGTGATGGTGATGACGTCGGAGTGTGCATGTGTGCTTGGGACACCTCTTTGCTTGTAAGCACAAGTCTCAAAAGAATCAGCTGGAGGGATGTCATAACTGGAATGTGAATACCTCTTATTAAGTAGATGATCTCTCTTGATATGGTTGAGATGAAAGGTCATTTGGGGTTCACCAGAGGTGAACATCTTAAATCTTGTTTACATGGCAGCTGAAGCAGAAAACTGATGAATTTAATAATTTGCGTATGGTGACTCATATAAGCTAAAACTTTGTATGGAGTTCAAGGGTCATTGAAAGGCATATGGTGAAAACATTGAACATTGTTGGAAAAAAACTTTCTCATGAAAGGTAAAGTGGGTTAGTTAGTTAGTTAGATGAGGTTTTACGGCTCAGTTTCTAACCAGTTGGTTTAAGTGGGGCCGGCCACAGCCCTTTTTCCAGTTGTGGCTCACTGGCTTGTTGAAAGGTAAAGTGGGATCACATTATTCATATTAGTAGATAGATCCTATTGTTTTTGGTGAATTCAAAGGTTGAGTGAGGTCAAGATAGGCTCCGCAGTGAAAACCTAGTGTAAATGATACCTGAAAAACGGAAATGTATGAATGTCATTCTTTGCATGTAGACATTCACTGTGAAGTATGGGATGTTGGTTAAACGGAGGCCAAATATCATCTGATGTCACTATGTAAACCTCATTTACATGTAATATCAAAATGACAACATGCATAAACCTTTATGTGCTTGTCAAATGGTACATGAGTGTCCATACTGATTGCATAATTATAAATTATTTTTGGTAGAGATTACAAACTGTCGATGTCTGTGGTAAAAAAAAAAAAATAGAAACATGATTTAGCAATCATGGCATGTTTAGATCTTGTACCTGGCATGTACATTAATTGCCAATATTTAAAGGAATAGGTTGATTTAGACCATGTTATTGTGAAGACTTTAGTATGTTAGATTATTATTCACGTTGATATCAGTATACTGAATTTTAAATAATGCAGTGCATGAAGCACGGTCATTTTAACAATACAGTACTTGATTTCTATATTTAGTGTCAGGGAATCGCTAAGCCCTTCTGGCTGTCTGTTTGTGTGTGTCTTTTTTTCTTTTTTAAGACTTGAAATTTGACCTTTCTAAAGGAATACTCTGTTGACCATTTCAGAGAATTTCAGTTAAAAAAGAACAATTTTTCATCACATACTTTTCAAACCATAGATTGTTCATAACTCAAGATGGTTAGCAATATTCCTGCCCAAAAAAAAAAAAAAAGACTTCCAATTGTTTCAATGTTGCTACTGAGATGGGATGGAATGTTCTGCCTCAAAGATAGAAGTGGTTTCCCTATTGTTATGGCTCTTGTCTCCAGAGTGAGTATCCCTTTATGGTGTGAAGTTACATGTCAGCATTTTTATTTATATGCAGATGGCCAAGCAATTGCAACCAAAATATCGAAGCAAATTCAGACGTCATGCAAGGCAATACGCAAGGCAGTTGAAAACTATAACAACGGCAACTTTTCTGGCACCACTTTCCCGTCTCACTTAACCATGGCCGACGTTGTGGATGTCAACTCCCATCTGTATGGCATACATGTGCATACCACCCAGGTATGGTTAAGAATTTCTCTTTTGAGCATTTTTCTTTATTCCTGGTGTCAGCTGAGGAATCTGTGCAGTCATGCTTGCATGTGTATATGTTTGGATGTGTGTGTGTCACAAAGCTTGTAATGAGCAGAATTGAGAACGGTTTATATGCACATGGCCGAGGTAGGATATTCAAAGCGCTGATGAAAGTGTACTGAAATTTGCAGACCTAAACCAACTCATTTCACCTTACAGTGGGTCCACGCTTATGCTTGCTATTTTGAAGCACCAAAGAAAATGGTACAGCCATCAGCATTTGTGAATAACCAAACAGTTATATGTTGTCACTGTGCTGTAAGGGTGTTATTCAATATCTGGCATGATGAGGGATCATTCTTTGAAAGCTTGAGTTTAGTTGGTGGGATTGCCTTTCAGAGATGGTTATATTTTGATTGATGTGTATGTTTTGACCTACATTATTATTTTTGTTACCCATTTTACAGGGTATACCGGCAGCTGTTAAACAAAAGGCTGTAAATCTTCTTCTTCAGAAAGAGAGGGCCACAGAGGAGATTAACCTGGTGGAGAATGAAATGGAGAACTTCATGCTGTTTTACCGAAATTTAATTAGAAGTATGAAATCAGCTGTTATCAGTAATGAAACAACTTTAGAATCAATTGGAAAGCAATGTTTGCTTATTCAGCGAGTTACTATTTTAGAATATTTCTTACAAGATGTACAAGATTATCAGTCATCTCCACGCGAGGAACCAATTATAAGTGATGATGAATCATCTTCCGATGAAGAAGATTAACAAATGTGGACACAATCACAAGTGTTTATGATTGTATTAACACTTTTGTCCTAATCATGTATTGGCAGGTATCAAACTTATAGCAAGTTTCAATTACCTTATACATGAAATCTTTTGATGCAAGTTTTTATGTATTATGTAACTTCCTTGAATGGTATACCTACTCTTTGTTTGCAGCCTTGCTTAAAATTCATCTTTCTAAAATCTGAACCTCACCCACGACGAGTTGTTCTGTTTACATGGTGATCTTTTGACCCGCCCTCTCGGATGGCATTGTTAACATCTATTTAATTGTTTGTTTGTGTCCTGCAGTATTATTATTATGGCCTTTTACTGTTCATTTTGTGGTTGGTGTGCACTACTAGGAATTGCAGACCATAAAAAGGGATATCAGACTGTTTGCAAGCAATATGAAAGCAATGAATATGACTATAAGTTACAGTGGTTGGTTGAATTACTAAATGACAGTGCACTTACAGTCCAAACTTTCATAATTATAGTGTTTGAACAAGGACATGAAAATGTGCTTTTGTTGTCTCATCTGCCCTATTGTGGTTCCTATTCATTGCTAATTCAGTGGAAGAATTTTGCAGTTAATTTGATTAAGAGACAATTTTAAATGGTGGAAAAAGTACCGAATTAAGAGGCATGTGCAAAGTTGTGTTCACAGTCAAAAGTGTTTCTCGTTGTTTCGCTGGTATTGCATGTCTCCTCATATGGAGGAATTGTAACAAATGTGGATGATAGATGTACCACCAACTAATGGATCATATTCAAAGACATTATGTGTCAATAATGCAACGGTGTCAGCATTTTGTGCAGTATTTTGCATTAATGTTAATGTACTTATTATGAAAATGCTCCATTCTTTGTACATAAACATGTTATGACAAATATGAGCCGGGTATAATAATTTTTTGTGCAAATTTTGCTCTGGGACATGTCAGTCCACAAAATTTGAATCTATGTTTTTGTTCATGGTAAGTCGTGTTTTCACCATCACAGGTCTGTATGAAATGTCTCTTAAAAGCTTAGGGTACCTTGAAGGCTATTTCGTTTTTGTTGATTTGTCATATTTTCATGCGGGCGTCAAATTGCCTGATATTTCATGCATTTTGTATACAGTGAGTATAGATGTTGTTTCCACTAGAAGCAGTCACGTGAGCTTGTTGAGCTTGTCTCTGCAAGGCGCAAATGTCGGTGCCATCTCTGCAGTTAAGCTACATGTATAACATTTTAAAGCAACACCATCTTTCACGTCCCCTACTTGAACTTTTTTTGTTAACAGTATCTTGCCTTTGTATCGGTAATGTTGCACCACAAAATATGAGAGATAAAATGTCTGCCGTTCTTTAAACTATATGTTGATACAAGGCGATTGCACAAATGTTATGACGGAACTGACATGAAATACTTCTAACCAGTCCACCAATAATCAGCAATTGCAACATGGTTTACATGATGGTTGCCAACTCCATCTCAATTGTAAGACATCTGAAGCATATAATCACAATTATGTGATTTGAGAAGTATTGTCCTGTTATAAACTGTCAGCAAAATGATGGGCAAAAAACAAATGTCTAAATAAAGATGTATCATTATTTGGCAATCACGATATTGATATGTGTTCTTTCTTTGTCCTGTACGTGTTTTACCCTGTCGAATGTGTCGTATTACAACGTGTCACAAATTTAATAATAGCTTTCTGAGCAGGAAAAAATAAGTTAGTAATCGTATCGTTATTAAAATTGAACTTTAACATTCTCGAGATGAATGTCGATTGCTGTCTTATCTATTTATTTTCACTGACCAATACGACACGGAATGAGCAGAGCACATCATATAACGTTTTGGAGAGATTTCCCAATGAGTCCAAAAGGGGGGGAAACCAACAGAAATTCCCTTGTTTGTATGTCACACAGTGGAAAGGGATTCCTCAAACTATTTGCATTGGTGATGAAACCGATTGCGGTTTTATCACAAGCTAAAAGCATTTAGTTTTACACTTTAACCAATGATGGTTTGCCAGTGCTGTAGCCTGTGAGAGAGGGGGACTCCTAGGGAGGGGAATCCATGCCAGCAAGCTTGGGCACAACCCCCTCGAGCTTTCCTAATAAGTTGGCCTGCTGAATGAAAACACTGAAAGTCTTAAAACTTTACGGTCCAAATTATGATGTTAAAGACATATTTGCATCACCATAAGAATGACTTTTACCTGGGGGTAAGCAGAAGTCTTAGTCGGTGACTACTCTTTGATTGACATCAGAGTTACAAAATTCAAAAGATGCAGAGCAGCTCATATTACACTGCACGCACGGAGAATGTTTTGATTACACACTGGTCTTTTATGTTCACAATTATGTGACCTTGAGCAGTGAACTATGTTTGTGTCTGCACAAGGAGAAGCTAAAGACAATTATGGGGGGGGGGGGAGGCCTACCGCCGAGTAAAGGTCCTACTTGAGGTGATGCAAATCTTTCTTTTAGGCCATAAAAACGTTATAAATCGAATGTAAGCATACCCTCTCTTCCCAAGTTTTCTCCGCGAGGTTCCCGGACCCCACTCATGGATTCTTCGATTGTTAAATGCGGGTTCTCATCATGACGAAAGAACCACCTCACCTATATAGACACAGTCTGTGAATACACAAGCATATACTGTACATTGAAGAAAAACCCATCATTAATACCTTTAACTACTAGCTTAACTCTTTGAGCTGGTAAAAAAAAACTTATATTTAAAGTTTATAAGCAGTCGCCGCAATCCTATTCTGAAAAAAAAAACAAACAAATTTCTCAAATGCCATTTTTTTCGCTTCAAGTGTCTTTCTTGATATGCTAAGAACATAAATGCTGCATATCAAGTTAATTACCAGGGAGTTACCCAATTTCACAACTCGGTAAGAAACGTGTATCATGATCCTCAGAAGCTATTCACTAAATAGAATACATGGTACACTTATTCAAATTTGGAGCGACTGCATTTGTCCTTTAAAGGGAAAATGCAGTCACTCCAATTTGAAGTAGTGTACCCCGGTACACTAGTTCCGGAATGGCTCATATCATTCAAGTGACAATATTTTTGTCACATTTATATTTCCTAAATTTCTGCAGAATAACTCATTGGTTTGCCCTCAATATTCAATGATTTTACATAGGAACATTATGAAAATACTTGTGAGAGAAATAAGAGATCTGTAAGATTTAGCAAATTTTCGAAAATAAACTTGGGGGGATACTGCCTTCTCCCTTTAAATTAAATCTATCTTTTTTTCTTGACATCTAATTTGTTTCGAAAGGATGAAATCTAAAAGTACATAATGTTTAGATGCAACTCTAAGGTCTAAATAGCCCCCCCCCCCCCTCCATCATCATGGGTACATTTCGACCGAACATTTGCTCGCAGGTATACGATGCGGCTATGCGCAGATCGATGGTGGCTTCCCTGTCGTGTATTCACGGCCCGCACCGGGTACTTAGTTTTGTAGAGATGCCGTACCACAGCCGAAAAAATAAATAATAAGATTTCAGATCATGCTACCAGTCCAAAGCTTTACCAAAGATGGCACCAATTAAATTTTGGATATCATAGAACATTAAAATTTTCGAAAAGAACAGAGTCGCCATCTCTTGATCCATTGAGGCAACACACATTCAATTACACTTAAAGGGAAAATGCAGTCACCCAAATCAGAGATTGTATGCCCCGTCATTCTAGTTCATAAATTACCTACTCTGCTCATGTGACAATATTTTTGTTAGTGAAGTGTGAAATTCAAGAGGAATTTCTCCTTGCTTTAGCCTACATATTGTTAGTAATATTTATGTTCCAAAAGTCTTCAGAGGTGCTTGAAATGCAATAAGAGGAGATTTGCAATTAGAGTTTGCTGATTTTTCAAAGCAATGTGCAGTGATAAAATTTGATACCTACCTTTATGCATTTGACCTTGAACATCAATAATCAACGTCTCAAAGCTCTCTCTATTCTCTATATGTTTGGCTTTACGGGATCTTGGATGGAGGCATCATGCTCCCAGGAATTGACCTGCGACCTTTTTAAGTTGACTTATGTCCTTTTAATCAAAATTCCACAACTTTTGATGGGTTCGGTGCATTTTAAGTGATTTCGAGCTCGGAAAATTTTGGAAAAATTGAGCTTATTTCCAGTTGCCTTTTTAAAACCCCCTAGGGTAAAGCTATGGGAAAATTCCTTTTCACGGTTATTGATAAGATATTGGAGCGTAATGTGAGTGGTTATTTGATACCTCATGCGGGGGACGAACGAACGCGCAAGACTTCAATGTGTGCATTTTTTATAGAGCGCATATGCAAAAGTTACCTACTCGTTAAATATTGCGGGAGGGGGCTACGAGACTGGTTGATATCAATTTACGTAGAACAGACATAGATCTATAACATATGTGAGTTTCAAAATTTTTCATTGTTGTGACGTTATTTGACACGTGATTGAAGTTGGTACGATTTTCGGTTTGTTACCTATTTTGACTTGTCACTTTGAGTGCCCCTCACTGCTCGGGGGGGGGGGGGATACCAAGTAACTTTTACAATTGGTAATAAAGGGGTTCGTATCTACCGTGTGTGAAATTTTTGTCCCAATCGATACTGGTCTCGGGTATCAAATTACAATTTGAAACGATTTAAATACCCCTACTTTGTTTGTAATTGTTTTTTCTTTAAGGGCGCTGTTTGACCCTTAAAGTTCGCATGCGCTATTTTTTTAATTATTTGAAAGCTTCATCAGTGGTCAAGTTCTTTAAACAATTGTGCTATTTAAACCTTGTTTGATTGTGTGGGAGCAATGTACATTTTGATGATATTAAGATTGTTCAAAGAATGGTCTTTTTCGACCCCCCCCCCCAAAGAAAAAAAAAACCACTTGCCTCCATTCGATACCTCGTTGTCACGGCAAAATTCTGTGATTTTTTTTTTAAGAAAAGTAGACCACATCTAAAGCTACACGCAGACATCTCATTTTTTTTCTTTTGGGAAATGTGATTTCTTAATATTATTTTGATTTAGCATATAAAGGCATTTTCCAGTGGCATTTTACAAGGGTCTCATGTGAAAGAAAAAAATTTCAATTCGAGCCCTCCAAACTCCGTAACAATACTCTTTTCCTAACTCGAGGTATCTCATTTTAAAAGGTGCTTATTTTTGTCAAAAATACCTCCAGTTCTCATCAAGGTCACAGAATGTTATGTTAAGTGGGCACATTGCCTCAGATTCCCTTTTTTTCTTTATAATTGAATGTCCAGTTTGTCCTCGAAATATGATACTGTTGGAATTTTTTAATATGTTTCCATATAGATTTAGCGCAAATCTACACCATATGAAAGGCATAACAAACAAAGTTGCTAAATATTCCCTACAGCGGCATTAATATTATAAAGAAATTCAATTCTATGTCAAATTAATGTGCCGCGATGACATCACAGATTACCCATAATGCACTTCATCTTGAGAAAAAATTGCATTTCTTTGAAAATTTTTTTCTTCCAAACGCTGCAAGCTATCCAGGTGCAGTTTTCACCTCCTAAAAGAGAAAAATTTTCTGCATTTTTTGAACTTACTGAATTTTGTCTCTGCATTAAGAAAGCGCATTTTTTCCCTTACGCGCTAACCATAAAACTAAAATTAGGGGGTGGGTTCATTTGAGACCCTATTTCACACCCTTCCTGGAGTGGTATGGTAAAGATTTTTCATGATTTTTAAAGAAGATATATAGAACTACTTACTCTGTGAATTCGAAGTCATTATCCCTATTCCCCATAGTGTGGGAAGGGTATAAAGGTTTATTTTGAAAACTTCCCCATATATGCCTACACTAAAATATCGAAATTTTCTAATTTTTTATTTTTGATGAGCTATAGCGTCGATTATGAAGTATAAATGAACTTGAAAATTTGACACATAATAGAAGACACCTTGAAGTATATTATGTAAAATTTTTGAGTTGTTTGCCTTATTACAAGTGAAGTTATTTGACTATATATGCGATATTTTGTCGAAAATTGCAGAAAAATGTGGGTAGGGGATACTTTGAAATATTCTCATAGGCTTTGTAAAGTAACTACGAATAAGGTAAAAATATTTTTGAAAAGTATAGCTCGTGTGCTTTACAATGACACTATTTTTGCTCTACTTAAAGTATAAGAGCCCCCAAAATCGATTCAAATCGAAAGTGAAATTTCACTTTCTCCAAGTTCTGACTTAGTACAGGGGGTTGCCTATGAATTAGGGTTAGAGTAACGAGGGGTAAATAGCCAATTATAATAAACAAAATATACTTTTCCTAATGTAAAATGTTCGTCTGAATCGAATGAGGGTAAAATTATTTCAATAACATATACCGTCATGGAGTTATTCATGTTTTACCGAAAAACCGAAAATCGAAAACCGTAATTTTTGCCGGTTTTTTTTCTTATAACTGAAGAACCAGATTATATATGGATTTGAAAATTGCGCCATCGTATTCCTCGTATCAAAATCTACCTGGTATGACATTTTCAGATTTTTGGTGTCATGTTTCAAATTTACGACATCGAGTGGGGGCGCTGTTTTCGGGGTCAAATCAAAACTTTGCTCAATTCAAGCGAAATTTCAGAACAATGTGTAGAATGAATCGATGCATTTAAAAAAAGTCATTTTGAGTCAATTAATGCTTTCATTTATATTTAATGAATTTTTAATGGATTTAATTAGTCAAACTTTGGTTGACCGCCATTTTGTTTATGATAACGACAGAAACTTGAAACTTGGTACAGAAACGTATAATATGCAGATAATTAACATACATGATTATGAAGGGTCAAGCTACTCAATTTTGTGCAAAATTACATAAAACGCGTTTACTTCCGGTTTATGCAAATCAAACAAGATAGCGCCAAATACGTCATATATGTTGTACATACGATACCCAAAATATTGTGACCAAATATAAAGTCAATCTCAGTTTCCACGGTTGAGGAGACGCTTGCCCTATATAATTTTTTATTAGCCTCTAGAAACCGGAAGTGACGTCATAAAAAATGGCAAGTGCACCAATTGATAGCTCTTATCATTGGATATATGTGTATCAATTTTCAAATCGACCGAAGGTAAAACGATGATAATATCGGGAAAAAAGCGATTGACCAAGGGTTAGCAAAAACTAGGGTTAGCCGCCATTTTGAATTTTGAGAGCGAAATGCCTCCAACTTTCAGGAGATGAACCCCCCTATCCGTACGCTTCACTTCGTGAAATTTCGTGAAATTTAGAGCAAAATAAAATTTTGACCTCAATTTGACCTTTGACCTCCAACTTTGGAAATTTTTGCATGCGGTGAAAGGTCATGTCAAGGTCTATCACGTGTTAAAATATCAACTTCGCTACACCCTCCCCTACTTTTTAGTGAACTCGGCAAAAATCGCATGATGGCGACTTTAAGCCACCGTAACTCCGCCATCTTGAACGCTAGAAAGTTGTCCTTTTAGTATGTTTGTACCATAGGCCTGGGCTATGTGCCAAAAAAATTTTAAGGTCATAGGACCTTCCTACGCCATTTTAGATTTTGTAAATTTCTCAAAAATTGAAAACGTTTCAAAGTTCAAGACGCTACAGTATTCTAAACAGAATCACTCTAGTTTTCGTTACAACTCACTTTGGGGAGGGGGTAAGGGTGGGGAGGGGCGGGTCGGACTTCTGACACATAAATATATTAAGGTACATCCGTGACCTTGACCTGACCCCGCCAGTATGTCTGCATGGTACTTTATTCATTGACTCCGGTGCTGACCCTGTATCAGACTCACAACCATATATGCGTTACATGTATTATATTTCTTTATTTTTAACCCCTTTCCGAGTTGCGATTTTAAAATTTTTTGCACCGTTGAACTCGTCTTGACGAGTAGATCACGAGAGTAGGTCCTAAAATTTTTTTGAAATAATATTTGCCAAAAACACCCCACAAGGGCGTTTTATGGCGTTTTTGGCGCCCACTTCATTTCTGAACTTTGGGGCTCATTTTGAACTGTGCAAAATGAACTTGGAGTCGTTTGGTCCTAATTAGGGCGAAGCCCTGAAAGCTCCGGCAATACTTTCGAAACATACCCATGAAATGATTACGTCTTGATAATTTTATTTTGTCCGATTGAAGAGAAAACAACTCTCGTAGCTAAGTCTAAGTTTTGAGCGCTCAGTGTCTGTTCAATCTCTTCTATTTTCCACAGCCATTCTATACCCGACTGAGTGATTCCCCAACTGACAGGAGTGGGGCCTGAGCCCCGGCCCCTCTAAACACGCTATTGCATCACCTGCCCCTCCTCCTTCGCATCACTTGGGCGTACGGCTAGTGTGCGGTTGATATAATCTTGACAGAGAATATCAATTTTGCAGTGTACGTAATCGTCTTTCATTTTCTGTCATGAGGCTGGGCAAATTATGACAATTTGCTCGCCTGAGTATAGTTCATCTCGACAAGGAAAGAAACGAGTAAAACGTGGACAAGTCTTGAATAGGGTGCATTGCATGATGTGATTATGAAGCAATAACTTAATATTAGTACATTTGTGTTGCCATGCAAGCGGTATTAACATTTCTTTCGTCTTTTGAGGGACTGCGAAAAACACGGCCGCTGCGGATAAGAATTGAACGTGCGCTTTCTTATTTTATAATCTCATCGACCATGCCAGCATTCGGTGGATATTTCATTAACATAATATTGCATCCTTGAAAAGTTACATATAAATTACCGACGTATTTGCATTTGCTGTACAAGCATAAGACCTTACGAACTACATGACCGTGCGAAAAATATCCATGGATATTCTTTTAAGAAGCTTGGTTCATGAATTTCACGACTACTTGTCACGATGTCAGTTTTACTCACATATCTTATGATAAAGGATTATACTGCGACATTCTCAGAGAACATCTGGGATACGACTAAAACTGTAATGGTATGGTAATTACTGATTAAATCAATGTATACGAATCTTGACCAGACATTTTTTTTTACCATAATGTAAATCTTATACAATCCTGTTCAAATACAACCAACGAACGAAGCTTATTCCAACTTTATTAATAGGCTCTCAATTCCTCTTATGAACACTAAACTGTCACGGTTGTGTCCAATGCTTCAGTTGTGAAGAATATGTGTTGTTATTTTCCACAAGGGGCCAGTCTCTCTGGGCTTGTGCCCGTACCGGAAAGTTCAACAGTTTTCACTTAGATCTGACGATGGGGTATGAAAATGTGCGCCAAACTTTTGGGCGTACGGCGTGATAGCCAAATTCAGTTGCTGTATTGGCGTGACGCACGTTGATGATGTTATTGTGGCGTAATGATTAACGTTAACAGTAACACCTCAAGCCAATTTCACATTAGCCTACAGTAACAAACAGCACTGCACTATAAAGGCTTATACTTTCGGAGACTGGCACTTAAATAACTTGGCGTGGCGGCATGGTCCAATGTTGCATGAAAACATTTGGCGTAATTCTGCGTCGTACAACATACAAACTTTCTAGTATATGCTTGGGCTAACATTGAACCTACATTTAAGCTCTTGAGCCCATAAAAACCACCGAATTTTTCACCTTTTGGCAATTATAGGAGGTGGTACATGCACACAAGCCAGACAAGGTACTGAAAGGGGGTGAAATGGCTTCCAGTGGGGAGAAAATTTTTTCAGGGGAAAATGTGTAAAATGTATTAAGTCAATGGCAAACTGGAAACTTTCCAGTGGGTGGGGCAATTTTCAAGTTGGCCGAAGCACCCTTTAACTATGGGCTTGGATACATGGCTAATTTGGCTAATTATAAGCGGGACCGTCATGCAATAGTTTCCTTCAAACTATTTAGTAACATCATACAGTTTTATAGCGCCACCAGTTCCTTACAAAAGATTAGAAAACTTTTCTTTGCGTCGTCTGCTAACAATACTCATATTGGCGCGGTAACTACTTACATGTTGTTACAAGGGAGCTTGCACCAAAGGTCAAA
>WURT03041201.1:0-33736 GCA_009936505.3 Holothuria glaberrima
ATTATCATTACAATATCATGTTTTCAATGTTTTAACCTCTTGTGACCCCAAATGACCCCCACCAAAACCAAAGGAAGTATCTCCCTAACCCTATCAATCCACATATCAATATATATATATATATATATATATATATATATCTATATATATATATAGTACTGTGAATCTGTAGCTCTACTAAAGTTTACCTAGCTTGTGTGCCATTTGTATATGTATTTCTTTTTTTTTCAAAACCAGTTTTAGTGAACGTGTACGTTTTCTGTAGTTACTGCAAATTTTAATAAATTTTCAAACAAATTCTTTTACAATAAATCAATGCTTTTGTTTTTGTTACAACATTTTGTTAGGAAAAGCAACCAAAAGTCTTTACAGATGCTTGTTTTAGTCACCTGTCAACAAGTTTTTGGGAACACCCCTTTTCAATTGGAAAAATCCATTACTACCATGGGGGTGGATCATTCCATTATTTTCAAGGGACCCAAGTTTAAGTAACATGTAATTTTTTTTGTAATTAGTGCAAATTTTAATAAATTTTCAAATACATTCATTTACAATAAATTCATGTTGGTCAATGCTTTTGTTTTAATTACAACATTTGTCAGACAAAGCAGTGAAAAGTCTTCATAGACACTTGTTTTATTCACCTGTCAACAAGCTTTTGGTAACGCCCCTTTTGACTTGGACACATCCATTACTACCTTGGGGATGTATTATTCCATTATTTTCAAGGGAATCAAGTTTATTAAAACATGTCATTTTTCTGTAATTTGCGCAAATTTTAATAAATTTTCAAATACATTCGTTTACAATAAGTCAATGTTGATCGATGCGTTTGTTTTTGTTACAACATTTGTCAGACAAGGCAGCGAAAAGTCTTCATAAATACTTGTTTTTGTCACCTGTCCACAAGTTTTTGGGTACGCCCCTTTTGACTTGGACACATCCTTTATTGCTATGGGGGTTGGTTTGTCATGATTACAAGCCATTTACAAGGTTTTGGCAGTTTAACCTCTGGTGACCTCATAAAACCTTTGACCTCCACCGAAAACGTTAGGGTTCTTCCCCCGAACATGGAACATGACAAATGTATTTACCAAATATTAAAAGTGTCGGTCATTGTTATCCCGAGATATCGTGTTTACAAGCCATTTACGAGGTTTTCGCAGTTTTACCTCCGGTGACCTCAAATGGCCTTTGAGCTCCACAAAAAACACAAACGTTCTTCCTCTCAACATGACAAATCTACATACCAAATATGAAAAGTGCCAGTCATTGCTATTTCGAGATATCGCTTTTACAAGATTTTCCGTTTTTGACCTCTGGTGACCTCAGATGACCTTTGACCTGCACCAAAAACTAGCGTTTTTCCTCTCAATATGACCAATCCATATACCAATTATGAAAAGTGTCGGTCATTGCTATCTTAAGATATCGTGTTTACAAGCTAGGCGTCACATACACACACATACACACACGACATCACCATCGCATAGATTCCAAATCAATATTGAAATTTTTGCCCTTAAAATTGCAATGGATGGAGGATTGGTACACCTGTTTGTGCATTTTCATACGAATATTTTCTGTACGCTAAAGTATCACTTACGAGCCCATCACATAAAAAATTTATGTTTTTAGATAAAAACTGTCCCGAAGGACTAAATTAATTATGGGAAGTAGATATTTAAGTGGCGTGGTCTTAGGTCCAGAGGAGCAATAATGGGATGGGAGAAGTTCGGAGAACATTATTTTTTCAATAGAACCCACTTACATCCCCCTCTCATAACACCTGCTGATATTTCTGAGTGACAGAGAAGTCAATGGAAATACTTTTATTTTGGTACGATGGAAAGGTTATGTTGGTCACTCAAAGTTTGAGTTGCCTCCATAAGCGTTTAAGTCTAATTGGATTTGGGGCACAAGATTTTTAGCACTATTTATCTATCTTTTAGGACCATATTTTTTGGGGTTGTCTAAAAATTTGGGGGTTTTAGTTCCCTCACCCCACCTCATACCCCAATGGTTCCTTCTAGCTGTGGTCAATAAAGGCCGGTGAGCTGGGCCAAATTAAAGTACATTTCCTCAAGCAAAGAATGAAGATGCTATGCAATGAGTAATTTAAAAACCGGCAGGAATCCAAAAGTTTAGGAAAAATGTAAGAAATAACAGTTTCCACTTTAAATACCCTAAAAGTATCCTTCACCAGTTATGGAGGCTATGTCTCACACACGCAAATAGGCTATGAGTATACGCTGTCAAAGGTGAAAACAACTTAAATCGATCTTTTTACATGAATTGTTCTAAATAAGCACATTATGAGTACACTCCCACAACCCTTGTGTCCTAATTCCTAATAACCGAAGGCCTATCAAATGTATCTCCAGGATGTAGCCATGAGAGAGCAAGTATCTACCCTACAGTATGCTACTTTTCTGAACTTTGCATGGAGTTTACCTACAGTATTAAAGTGCTACATCACACAACACAACATTTGGAAATATGACGGGTCGTGAAAACACTAAAGAGCATATCAGTTTGCATCTAAATAAATTTTCCAGCACAAATTAGTACATTTGTTCAATTTAGAGGGAAAATTGAAGTAGCGATGTCATCGTGCGCTATGGAATAATAC
Source organism: Holothuria glaberrima (assembly GCA_009936505.3). Classification (NCBI taxonomy): domain Eukaryota; kingdom Metazoa; phylum Echinodermata; class Holothuroidea; order Aspidochirotida; family Holothuriidae; genus Holothuria; species Holothuria glaberrima. Next base: position 2,633 of record WURT03041201.1, read on the forward strand.
CGAAAACTTACCAACATTCACTTCGATATTTCACAAACGTCACAGTTTCTTTCGGGTTTAGTTGTAGACAAGTCGCGAAGAAAAACGTCGGCTTGATAAATGAATTTCACTGATATCTTTAAGTGTCCAAGTTACAAACGGCAAATTTTAGACAAGTATCGAGCCCTCTTAAGTAAAAAATTCCATCGGTAGAATCTAAGAATAAGAACGCTTTAGAAAAAGTTGATTTTCTTTTAAGAAATCTCTGGCTTCTTTCGTATCACGCTTCAGAATAACTCTTTCTGGGGGGCATCTGACCTAAAACTTCTCTCCTGTTCTGGTGAGGAGTCTATAACAGGAGGGTACCCAGATGCAAAATGGTGCCAAATGTTTCAATATATGGGTTTACTATGAAAATTGGGGGTATGCTTCATTATCCAAAGGAAAAACTGCATGCAGGCTCAGTCATGGGCTGTGCTTTGATTTACCGACATGGGGGCCAAGCGCCCTGACTAAGGCCAGCTACTGTAAGCCCTAGTAGATGCAATGGGTTGCCGAAATGAATTTGACCACAAAATATAAGGCGCGCGAAGCGCGCCGAAAAAAGTTGGCGTTATATTGAAAAGATTTGATAATTTTGTTTTCATTAAGAAAAGTTGAATGAGGTTGGTTTTTTAATAGATAACCTGCCCTACTTAAGAGCAAACCAACAAATTTGATGGGGCGACTGCACAGTCTACTTCGGGGAGTAGATTCTTAATCTTACCCATTATGGCTCCCAGACGAAACTGTTTTTTTTTTCTTTCAACATATGTGTGCCACGATGGTGAGGTTGAAGGAAGAATCTTCCAAAAATAGGGAAAAGAGGTTAGAACTTGCCTTTTCGTGTTCTTTTAGAGTCACGACTACCCTATTTGTGGAACTTTTAACGTTGAATAAATCCAATATGTTTTGAAATGACGGGCGTTACAGCTAGATAGAACTGCAGATGAAAGCGCGCAAAGCACGCGAAATTTTTTTGAATTGTTAGAAAGAATTGTGACAGAAATTACCGCCTACGGACCTGATAAACAGCCACGTGGAATACCTTCTGAGCATATCTATGTGTTCACCACTACTCGCCTACATGTAGTGTTTTGGTTACCTCACTTTTTAGTTTCAGGTGACAAAAAGTGTGGGGGGGCAAATGTGTTAGTGTCCCCTCCTCTCGAAAAGTGGAGGGGACATGTCGCCCGTCTTCCCAAATCGACATTCCTGTATGGTACAGTGATGATCCCAGTAATAGGCTATATACAATACAAGTAGGCTACAGAATAAAGCTATTGTTGCCGTATTATCTAAATATGCCTTTCAAGGATGATAAAATAGCAGTATACCACCGTTTTTTAAATCTGAGGTGGACAGTAGCCTACTAATTTTACAATAATAACCGCATGTAATAGTAAGCCCTGGTAGTGTACAGTAAAGGCTTGTCAATTGAACAGTTTATACGTTAGCGTGTATGTAACGTTCCATGTGACTGTGATAACGATACGACATTATTGTGTAAAAGTCTCGGAGGAACTTACAGAGTTCCAAAAATAAGCCAGGGGTTGATGAATGGAGCAAAAACGTCGGCGTCACCACTTTAAAGGTAATATTCTCACCTCTACTTTGTGCTCGCTCCCTTGGTACCTGCCGTTGACAAGGTGGGCGTCTCAGGCACAACCTCGCGGCCTTGGCTTGTGGTGAAGCTACTACTACTGCTCCACCCAACAACGCAATTTCGTCGTGTAAATTTAGTAAAGCGGCTAGCTGCGGCCCGACTTTACGAGATTGTCAGCACCGGTGAAACAAATGGAGTGCTTTTTACGTGCTTAGAAACTGACACAAGCTGAACGCAAAGTAGGAACCCAATAGGTTGTTGTGAATTCCTTCGAGCTGAAGTAGTTGTGCAGTCGAAATAATTTCCACTGCAGGACAGCTGCTGAGCGATGACTAGGCATACAGCGTCCTTTGTTTGTGGTCGACGGATATTAAGTGAGACTCCTTTGATGTGTGAGGTCCAAGCGTGCATACATAACACCTGGCTAAAGCGACATTTCACTGGACTACTGTTCTGACGTCACAATGCCGTCAGCAAGGTTGTTTGTGTAGCCAGTGAATAAGCATGCGTATGTAAACATATGCATTGTGGAGTTGTGTACTTCGGAATTTTATATAAACGAAACACTACAGTATCATGCAATATTTCTAGTCTCGAGATACCTCAACTCTAACCTTATCTAATGTCTTCTCCTTAACCCTTACCTTTTTTGATGATGTCATGCATGGTATGCATGTTTCGAGACTAGAATGTGACACATTAAAAAAACAAAATGTGAGGATTTTGATCAGACTGAACGTCAAACAAAAGGTGTTTCCATTTCACCCCATACTTTACAGAGGGTTTGACCCCTTGAAGTTACTTAGGCCATCTAATTCATTCGCCAAAAATGTGTAAGATTGACCCCAGCAGCTGGGTCTAGACTCCAGAACCCACTCAAAATCCCCATAGACGGTTGAATTCACCAAATCTCTAACATGGACTAAGCTTAGTCAAAGGGAAGTAGTATGATTTGTCATCACAAAAAAAGCAAATCTAACAACATTTCCGATAGGGAAGGTGTTGTAAGACCCCCACAAAGTCCCCCCTCCCCAGATGGTTGAATTCAACGCATCTCTTACATGGACTAAACTTAGTCAAAAGGAAGAAGTATGACACGTCATGACAAAAAAGGCAAATCTAACAACATTTCCGGTGGAGATGTTGTAAGACCCCCACAAAGTGCCCCCTCCCCAGATGAATGAATTCACCCCATCTCTTACATGGACTTAACAGAAAGTAATATGACAGGGCATCATAAAAAATGGCAAATTTAACAACATTGCTAGTTGGAAAAGTGGTGTAAGACCCCCACAAACAATCCCTAACAAGGTGTTGTAAGACGCTACAGTAACACCACTCCATGTCTGGCTTATTTCCCGATTTATTACATGGACCAAACCTTGCCAAAATAAAGTATTGCAGTACGTTATGAAAAAGGAACATCTGGCAACATTTTAATATGGGAAGCTTTGGTCAGAACCCCCCTTCCACCAAGGCTTCATAAGCTACTTGGACTTCAATTAGTCACATGATTAAATAGTACTTGTATGTAAAACTCCCTGCAAGCAAAAGGAGGAAAGAGTGAGAAATCCTGTAAGAGCCCTCCCAGTCATGAAAAGCATGTGTTAAAGCTAGGAGAGCTCGTTAAATAACAACTCTCTTAATGTAGGAGAGTGAAAATTCCACTCTGAAGAGTCAACTGAGGAACCACTCCAAAAGAGTGAAAGTTTACTCAAAGAGTGAGTTACCTCACTTTTTTTGATTGAATATTTTGAAAATCACTCCAAAAGAGTGTATTTGGAGTCCACTCTTAAAGAGTGGTCCGTCAGTTCACTCTCACTCTTTAAAATCCAAAAGAGTCCGTTTTTACTCTCTTACGTTAAAAGAGAACCTGGTCATGGATTACATAACGAGCCTCTCAGTTAAAAAGCGTGCATAACAATATGCTTGTGTTTACTGGTTCTACAGTATTTACTGAAGCAGAAAAGCTGGCTCCTTTTTATCAAATGATGTTACCATGCTCTGAACAAACAAATTTATACACCTATTGAAGTAATTAGGATTCCTGCCTCTTTCTTGTGTAGAGACCTAAGGAAAGGGTCCTTAATACAATATGTTGATTAACATCATTGTGTCATTCCTGGTAAATATGGGTATCAATTTGGCAATTTTGATGAAATATTGTCTTTGGTTAGGTCGTTGAAAGTTTTGTTTTTGCGTAATTCATTGTATCATTTTGGTTATTATAACTTTCGTTAATGCTTTCACCAGCGTTGTCACTTTCGTAGCATACTTCTTCACTTGTTCTGCATGGAATGTATAGACAAGAGCCTTTGTACACAATGTTCATTTAAAACATAATTGTCTTTGTTTAATGTCATTGTAGGATGATTTGCTATTCCTCATCTTCACTGCCTTCACTGCTTTCGCTGTCGTTGTCACTTTCTTCGTCTTCATCTTCGTCGTTATCTTGAGAATCATCCACCTCTTCTGCTACAAAAAAATCATACTTTATAAAAATTGTCCTATGATGCTATGTGCAAGAACAAGTGTACCCTTGGAGAAATTATGTCATATTTAAGTTTTATTTACTGTCCGCGCCATCCACAGGCCTGTGTTTGTTTCTTTTTGACTGATGTAATTATCTGTCACAATCCAAGCAAAAGATGTTGTTTATGGTAATTTTCTTTAATATGGGTTAATCATTCAGTACACTGGCACTGTTCTCCCTGGCAACCCAGGAGTTATGGATTGCATTATTGAAAAGGATCATTTGAGCCAAATGCCATTCATAATGTTGGAAATAATATGACTGTGCTTCATAATTATAACGTCTTTCAATCGATCAATGGAATTTACCATGCCAGGTAGCATATATATATATATATATATTGGCTATTTGTAATCACCTAAATATATATTGCTTGTTGATAAAAGCGCGGAACAATGAAAGCAGAGGTCGCTGGTTGGGGTCCCTCTTCGACCCGATTCGTTTTTTTTTTTATTCTCTTCTGATCATAACCTAATGATAGGTCTTATGTTATTATAATTATGACCTTAAATGCAACATGTAGAGTCTGCAAAATTTAACACCGAACCAAGGCACGAAAAACAGTTTATCAACAGCTGGCAAAAAGTCCGAACTGGGAGAAGATTAATGACCTGCAAGTAATTTTTAAGTAGATATAAACATTTTAGATTTCAATAACAAAGTGCCAGACACTTAAAAGAATAGTACTTTATTATTAAATACAGGAGGACAGTGATAATTCAAATAGTTCTTTTTGAGGTTTATTATTCAATTAGGCACAAAATGGATACACGTGCTAAAGCTAGATGTTACTAAAATGCTGTTATTTAATATTACCATACTAATATGATACTAGTAGCTCCTATCCTAGCTCAAGGCTTAACCATGATTGAAGCCATGTGCTTGAAGGAGACCTTGGCCTTTGCACATACTTTCAGGTGACTTCTTTGTCTATGGTCACACATATTTATTATATAGGTGCTATAGGACTAAAGTGTAAATGATGCATGTATTACCAATGAAGATATTTTAAACTGACCAAAAAAGCACTCTTGAGTTTCACTATTGTGCTTTATTTGCAACTGCCATCCAATCCACAATCCTAGGTCTATCGCTGTGTACAGCTTGTCACACAACAAAGTCATGCAATTTGGTATGGTAAGCCATACAGGACTTTCTTCATCAGATGGGGCTTTGTGAGGGTGTGTAACATCTTCCTAACCCAAAAGTTGTAATTGTTCCTGTTTTGTAATGTACTATACTACTTTCTTTGGATAAAATTTGGTCCATGTATTGGATGGAGTAAATTCAACCAGTGGGGCATGCAGGTGGTAGGTCATGCTACTTCCTTTTGACTAAGTTTGGTTTATGTAAGAGATGGGGTGAATTCAACCATTGGGGAGGGGGCACTTTGTGGGGGTCTTACAACACCTCCCCGACCGGAAATGTTAGATTTGCCTTTTTGGTAATGAAGTGTCATATAACTTCCTTTTGACTAAGTTTGGTCCATGTAAGAGATTGGGTGAATTCAGCCGTCCATGGGGGCTTTTCATGCCAGCCGCTGGGGTCAATCTTACACATTTTTTGTGAATGACTTACATGGCCTTAGTAACTTCAAAGGGTCAAACTTTCTGTACGGTATGGGGTGAAATCTTCTGTCACAGGCTACAAGACTAGAAAGACCAAATACTGCTGCTAAGTCAGGACCAAATACTGCTGCTAAGTCAGGAGTACCAGACATTCAAGTTGTCAACGTAGCAAGCTGTGAGGCAAATTCCTTGTGTAGTCGGTGTTTGGAAAGCCTTAAAAGGGGCTGAGCAAATAGTCCGCTCAGGGGAGTAGTGGAGGAAATCGATATTGGGAGGCAGGGGATCAGTAAACACACTAGACTTTCAATTTTTTCAACTTTTAAACAATTAAGGATATCGTGCCCTGTCTAAATAGTTTAATGTTATGAGTACTCAAGGGGCTTGTCGTGTTCTTTTGCTGGTAGAGTTTACGGCGAAGGGAATCTGAAATCAGTAAAACTTGTTTTATTCACTAGCAAGAAGGGATGCATCCGAGTGTTACCAGAATCAATCCAGCTACTGGCTGTTAGCCCTAGGCTTCTAAAAAGTTATACTAAATATCAAAACCTTTTAAGGACAGTTTATTACAAACCAACGACCGTGCAGAAACTAAATGTTTTGTCGCATGGTTGAGAAGTAAAGTGACACTGAAACTGTAGGCTGGTCAAAGGGAAGAGGGAGGTGCTGTGTGGAAGGAAATGTTGATATAGGCGTAGGAAAAGTGAACAGCGACCCACTTTTGACAGACGGGGCATAAACCCTTTTCGAACATGTACGCAAAAGTATGGCTACTTTAATTTTGATTTATGGGAGGCCAAGGGGGTCCCCTCTCCTTCAGCCAGATCAAATGAAAGGGCAAACAGAAGAGTGCACATAGAAAAAGAAAAGGAAAAAGAGTAAAAATGAACAGAATTGTTGAAAAGATTTCAAAATATATCTTTTCCAGGGGTTTGGTGTAGCTTGTGGTTCATTTTCGTAGACATCATTAATGTGGTTGACAACGAGAGGGGGATACAAGGGGGGAAACAGATGAATAGCTGGGCATTGATGTGAGTCTATAGATCGATATATGCCATGCAGTGGGGTGTGGGCATGGCTGCTACATTATTGTAGTGACAAATTTCTAACGTAAGAGTGAATCAATGCAATCTTGTTGATTGTAGGCTGGAAAAGGGACATGATATCGTGTCCTCCAATCGATTTCTGAAAATTTCAGACTTATTTTTAATAATGAACCCCTAAGACGTTTTAGCCATAGAATTGTGCAAGAGGTAGTGTGAGGTGTGCTTTCGACTGAGGGATGGATCTATTTTCATTATCTTCTGTTAAAATTATTTGCAAACTATTAAAATTTGGTCCGTTTGGGTGGGTGGGGGCTGTTAGCCTCATTAATTGCTGTTGCACTTAATCAGCTGTATTTGTATTATTCTTCGATAAGGTTTTACAATATTTAGCTAATTTGTCGTGTGATTAGTCGTGATTTCAAAGCCCGGGAACAAAGCATTGTAAGCATGTGATGCTAAGAAATACTGTTCACCTTTCTTTACTTTTCAATATAGAGTTTAACGAAGTACCAGGCACTGGTAGCAGACTCTCATTCTGATTGACATCGTCTGTGGCAAATTGACAGTGTCTCAGTGCAGAGTCGGCGTGCAAATAGTTTGTCATTGCAATGATTTTTAATCCAAAATTTCGGAGCGCTTTGTGCGTACTTGACATGCTTTGTGCTCAATATTTTTTAACTATTATCATGGTAAATGTACCGTGGATTATCATTCAAATGTTAAGAATCTAGACATGAACTATAGAAGGCCATCACGAAGGGTGAGATTTGAGATTTGAGATCTGAAAGTGGGGGGTAAACCCAGGCTTAATCCAATAAGGCGCCGAGTGCACTCCCTTAAAAGGTTGGGGTCCAGGACCGTCAGAGGCCCCCTAGTGGGCCAAAAGAGGTGTAGGGGCAACAAAACCCGGAAGTCCTGAAGTATTTTAAGTATTAAAACCATTAAAATGAAGAATTCGGTTATCTTAAAACCCATCGCATGTGCACTAAGCAGATCTTTAAAGTCACAAATTGACCGTTTTAATAGTAAGCTTACTTAGGACAATAAAATAATCATTTTAATGATAAGGAGAGTTCTTCTTTTGAGAACATTGTAATACTGATAATGGAGGACGATGAGGCACACAATATGTTCAACTTGAAGTAACCTCGAAACAATATTTAAAAAGGGTGTACGCGAGACACGCAGAGGAAAACAGCTTTTTGAAGCCATTTTCATTGTAGCCTGTTGTAGGTTTTCTAAATGTTTTAAATGCAGTTGTCCATTAGCCTACTTAAAAGACACTTCTTCTCTCCCCAATACACCTATTTTTTCCGTTATGATTCATTTTTGTCGATAGTCTGAGACAGGGTACCCAACTCTTTTATTTTTTTACTGTGAAAATTAAGACAGTCCCTAAAGTCCGGGTAAAAGTATTACTATGTAAGGACGATCAAAGTTTTAGGGTTATAGGTATATAATACTTTCGATAATAAATGAAATGTTGTTATGGGTAGTTCTTACTAAGACGTGGCTGTGGCAGACCACAGCAGAAATACCAGGGATGCAATTTTCATTAGCAGCTTGCGTCTTCTTTAGGTACAGGCAAAGCCTTTCACCGAAGCACGAACGGAAGGCTTCGAATTCCAATGGCCCTCGGTAAGAATTTTTGTCACAGACAAAGCTATTGTAACTTGTACTTTAGCTAATATGATTAAATTCATATTATGCAGAGTACACTAGCCTTCTGTGTGATACCTCCTCTGTACTTTGAGTTACACAGAACCCAGAAAGGAGACACAAACTTCATACATTTATATTTCAGTCATCCCTAACCCAATTTTCTTAATAGTCCGCCTAAAAAAGCCAAAAAAAAAAACAAACAAACAAACAAAAAAGAAAAGGGAAAGATCTGTCAAATAGCACCAAGTGTTTGGAAGTTATATGGAGCTCTCGTTTCTAGAATTTTTGGAAAATACCTGAATCATTTCAAACGATTCTAAAAGGAGTTTGCGTTCACCCTATGCACTTCAGGAACAAGTTTGATTTTGATTTTGCATCCCTATTAGGTTACTTGTTGAAAAGGAAAAATCTAAAGCTGGTTCAGCTTTTACATACTTCAACCATATATCCTCACATTATGTCCAAATTAAGCAAATTTTACCCAAGAAACAAGCAAGTTTCAAAAAAATCGTACCTCCGGTCCTTAATTTCCCCACCCAACAGCGTTCTCGTATTTTGTCCATAAAGCAGACTCCATTTGTGGTCTCTGTCAGCGACAAATTCGAATTTTTGTGGTGGTTGTGTGAGGATACTGCCATCACTTGTGTAGGACTGCACATTTTTATAGCAGGTAAATTGTACTTACTTATTGTTCACTGTAGGGGGTACAGCTTTGGGGTCTATCCGTGTCCACATGTGCGGTTCTAAAGTTTGGAACATGTGAGCTGTGGTAAATGCGTTTCGGGGGTCCAAAGTAGGCGATAGCAATGAATATTATTCAGTAAAGGTGTTTCACCGACGTCAAGGGATCGCCCGTCCCTTTGGTTGCCAGACATTTTGACGGCGTGACAGTGTGACGTCACATGAAGTCTATAGCTCATTCAGACAACAATTGCATAGCTTGGAGGAGGGTCAATGTGGTTGAAAAGTCTCAGCACAGAATAGCTTCTGTTTGGATGTGCAAAATTTGTTCAATTTGATCAAATTTGGTATCAACGAAGAGGTTCTGGAAGTAAGAAAAAATTATTTTCTCCTCCCACATCTCCGAATAAAACAAAGAAATAATTAAACAAAATAGTAGCAATGAAACCAACGAAAATACATAAGCGCCAAAATTAATTCATACCAAATCTACAACTTAAAACTTTCTCATTGATTATTAGGTCTTATTTGAAAATATTCCTCAAAAATGATTTAACATATATTATGTATGAAATATTAGTAGTCCGGATTTGCAGTAGTAATTGGCACTGTTGTTGCAGAAAATGGGACTTTTCCAATTTGACCTGTCAAACCAATGGCCTACGCTACATTTAATATTATTTATATGCACAATTTGCAATTGTCCAATCAGCGTGAAGATTTTGTTACCAATGGTGAACAAAGATATTAAGGGGTTTCAAAATATGTCTGGGGTGACTGATGCACCAGGCTGCCTATTATAATTGTAGTTTTTTTATAAAATAATTTTTTTAGAAATTTCTACAATATCTCTTCAGATTGTTCTGAAGCATATTTGCGAACATCCTCAAGGAAGCTCTGCAAAATCTCAGAAGTATCTATTTAAACTTTCAAAGAACTTTAAGTTTTCATAACGAGTTTGTAAGTATTTCGAGTCTATTTCTGATATCTCCTGCATGAATGCTGGAAAAATCTAAAATTCTGAACAGTTATAAAGATTCTTCAGACAACTCACAGGGATACTTAAGACGGTTAAAAATATTCGAACTTGAGTGAAAAATCCATTTCATATTGTCTGGCACTCGGCCTGTAAGCGTAGAAAGCTGTCCACAATGAATGTCGTCATCGTCACGTTAAGAAGGGGAAAATATCCCTCTCTTAAAGTACCACACAAGATATGTACCCATTGTTTTCAATGAAAATAATTTGTGAAGACAGTGAGATGGATGCATTCTAATATTTACTGATATGGCCCAAAACTTCGGATTGCCTATGTATTCCTACGGCACATTAATTGTACTCTCTATACATCATACGATTGGTACAACAGTACATTAGTCCTGATATTATTTTCATTTTCCGTTAACTGTAGGACAACAGGCTGTATTTCTTAGGTAGTACAGACTTTTATGACTAATAATATGTAGTAACAATAGGCTGTAGTACCAAAAGGTCAGAGGATCAATGAAATGAAGGACCCCATGAATTATCCAATTAAGGACTGAAAGACCAGCGGGCTGTATTTACCAATGAAGTGCAAGATCATCGGGCTGTTTGACCAATAGGTTGTGGAACCATTGAACTGTAGTGTTAATAAGCTATAGGACCAATGGACTTTACTGCCAATGGGCTATAGTGCCAATAAGCCGTAATGCTAATAGGCCATAGTTCTTCTAGGCTAAAGTGTCAATGGGCAGTGGAGGCCAAATTGCTGTTAGACCAATGGGCTGCAGAGCCAATGGGCTGTAACTGAGAAGCCACCAATTATCTACATTATGCACCCAAGCCACCTAAATGACCAAACTTTCTTAAAGAAGAGAGAAACACAATCTATTAAGACCCTTCCCTACGACGTCACCTGCACAAGGTGACAAAGAAAGGAAACGCCCCACCTCCTCATCACCAACATCCGGCCGCAAAACTGAGTCTATTATTCATTACACCAGCTTATTCAAAGATTATTAATTGCATTTGCAGAGAAAAGACATTTTCAATAGTTGACTATGCATATTAGTCCTCTACACTTTTGTTTTACGTTTACTCCTCTTTAGGTCCTCTCTCCATTAGCAGCTCTTCATTTGGATGTTTGGATTCTAGTCAAAAATTAGTAAAACTCAAGTATTGGTGACGTACCTAGGAGATGCTTTCCCGTAGTGCCATTTGAATGACAGTTGAAAGAATCATACTCGATCCATTTTTACTCCCCCAAAGCGTTAAGGAGGTCCTATATAGGTCTCATGGTACCAGCATTCGATGGGTGCCATGTCACAGCTAGAATATTACTTTATAATGGTAATTGCTTAACATTTTCTTAAATCAAATCTTTGCCAAAGATAACACCGTTGAGCATTTAAGCCATCTTAAATAAACAAAAAATTCTCAAGGGGAAGAGTTTCACCCCCTCTTAAACCCAACAAAATATAGAACATTCCCTTTAGTATGAATTTTTCAACATATGATAATTTTGAAACTTTGCCAAAGATAGGACCATTTTACAACTCAGTCATCTAAGACAAACAACTTTTAAAAGGGTCCCCTCCCGCTAGACCCCTCCTACCAGACGGCACCAATACCCAAGGTGACATGTATAATACGTACGAACACTTACACAGACTTACTGGCTCATTTGGGGTTGTGTTACGTTACAATGTTCCGTAGTTCCCCCGGGTATCAAATCCAGACGGCCCTACTGGGACTATGAATGAAAAAGTTGCTGATTCTGTTTCTGAATGGAACATAATTACAGCCATTTAGATCTCTCTGATGTACGTTGAAAGGGCATCAAATCGTAACATTTCATGTTAGATAATCGAAAATTCCAAATGACGGCTCCCTCAATTGTCGCTTCGTCTCTCACCCTTGCTTTCGGTTGTCAGTGGGCACACTCACCCTTACACGAACTTATTCTTTTAATCCAGCATCCGCTCCGGCATGATTGTGTGTATTTTGTCTTCACTCATCAAGTTCACTTGCACTCAGATGTATTTTGTAATGATCATAGAAGTAGACAGGAGAGATTGAAGGAGAGCTGTGGATGTTAGGCTGAGGTCTAATAAACTGTACACCATCTGCGGAACTTAGTCCCTCACTGATTCCTACGGAAGCCGAGAACTACCTTGAGTATAGAAAATGCACATTGATTTCTGTTTCCACTATTTTAACAGATGGTGGACAGAGAAACCCAAAGAGGAAGAGGGGATACTTCAAGAACGTTTTATTTTAACATGTTAGGTATTGCCCATCCACAAAATTAATGGCTATATCTTACCTTCACAACAGAACAGAGCCTTCGGGACGAGATAACTGTATCCTGCTCTGTTAATTGTTCCGTTTTGAGAAAGAACATGAAAGTGGAGAAGTTAGTTAGTTAGTTCGATGAGGTTTTACGGCAACGTCTGTAAACAACTGGTTAAAGTCGGGCCGGCCACGTCCCTTTTTCCGGTTGTGGCTCACTGGCTTGTTTCCCTACTCCATTGCTTATGCTGAGCACCAAGCACAATGGCAGTAGGTTCAATTTTTTTGGTCTCTGGTATGACCCGGCCAGGATTCGAACCCCCGACCTTCCGGCTGCAAGTTGGATGCTCTAACCACTTGACCATGCAGTCGGTCATGAAAGTGGAGAAGCACAGAAAGACGTTTTGTGGTATTGGTAAATAATGAACGGACACTGAATCTAAATGGCATATCAGATTATTTAATTAAAGGGGCTCTACCTGATTAAGAAAAGGGAAATATATAACACAGCCTTGTCCGAAGTGTTGGAATAACGTTTAAGCAGTGCATCCGAATAATAAAGATAAATAAAGATCCATCACATAAGTATTTCTTCCAAATATTGTTTTAACTGTTAAAAAATACCCACAAAAACTATGAAAATCGATAATGCTTGCACTGCAATCTTTATTCCATTCAATTCCGCTCCTGGTTGAAAAAAACCAATGGGGGTGTTCTGATGTATGAATATGTAAAAGGCAGCACAACGGAAGGTGTTGACGTATATGCCAGCGAACGATCACTGAACACATGATATCCACGTTTTAACTAGCCTATGTACCTTTTTACGTGTTTTTCGCATTATTCTAAAGGCAGGCTAAAAGAAAATACGAGTATTTTAAGTCTTAATAACCCACGAGACTGGCCAGCGATATAATATGTGAGTACTACCTCCGAGGAATAACACAATGAACAGGACTTGAATCATGCAAATCCTCTATGGTCAACAGCATCAGCTTAGAGTGTGACATCTGAGATGTTTTCCCGCCGTCCCAAGGTCAAGCTTTCCCTGTTACCTTTCCCATGTGAAATGTACACACTGGCAGTTACCTTGTTTAAACAGGGATTTGTGATTGAACCAACACAAATTATGTTGAGAACTCTTGGAAAAACCATCCACACAACAATCGAAATTGACCAAGGGAAAAACGTTGCTCACAGAGAAAATCGAATTGGCTATTAGACCTCGGATTCGTCTAAAATTTCTATAACTGCTGTGTACATCCAAAAAGCTACCACGGCTAACAGAGGCACCGGTAAGCGTTTTGGATTTTTATATCGTTAGATTAGTGCCCCTTGCTTGTGATCAGCATGTAGGCTTACACATCAGGTATACATTTTTCGTCAGTTGGTGTATCGTTGAACATTTTACGTAGAATATTTGATTATGTAACTGTATGTACAGCTCGAGGACAAAAACTTGGGATGCGGGGAAGTTAGTGTACAGGTGTAACTGGTTATCGTTGCCAGCATCAGTATGCAACTGTCTTCTTGAATAGTGTTAAGGGGTAAAATCTACTAACACAGGTATCACGATGAAAATACGTACTTTTGCTTCAAAAACTCAAGTGTATTGTGCAGTAATACAACCTTCAAAATCACACTATTCCCAGCAAATCGTGAATAACTGTGGCAATACAGGCCCACTAAATGTACAGTACATACATCTGCGTGACTCTTGAATATTCATATAGTGTTCTGATAGGCGTGGTTTAAGCTAGTTGTAATGAGACGGTTTGTTTCAAAAAAGTTTTTGCACCGTTTCTCCAAATTTTGCCATTCACACTACCATTTTCAGTTACTACATGAACAGTTTCATCCATTATTAGCATAGTTAGTGTATCGACAAATAAAGCAAAACATTAGACTTTATGTATTCCCTTTTCTTGATCAGGTAGCATCACTTTAATGAAAGCTATGAAGTATCCGTAGCAGACCTAAACTATCTTTGATCTTATTGCTCATTTACTCGTTTTCGGGAGAGCCTGGTAATGCTAATGATTGCAGTCGGATCATCGCAATATACTTGTAGTACTAGACTAGCCCTAGTAAGGCTATGTGCTGACTGTAGTCTCGTCAATCAGCTTTTTTGTCTTGTTACGGTACAGCTGTCTAGTAGTGGAATCTTAAGACATACAATCCCATGAGTAGATTGGAGACGTTGATTGATCCTTCCGGGTGTAGGATTTGAAGCCATCTGTTCATTCCTCCCCCATTGCTCTCCAAGCACTAGTCGAATAAGAAGTGTGAATCACATTATACCTCACGCACGATGATTTTAGGATGTTTGTCCAAATTCCAATAGTGACTCTCTAAGTTAACGAAGCTTATCTCTACACTACCTTTCCTAATTTCTTACACGTAACTTATTGGAAGGTGAGACCTCACCTACTTAAATATCATAATATTCCCAAAAGAATCACTGTCCAAAGTAATTCAAGGATCCCCTTTGAAATTCCATACGAATCATGCATTTCCCAATGCAAAATTTAGAGCTGATGACCATGGGAAATATTCCAATTCCCATGGACTTCATGAGGGATATGAACATTCTCTACTGGAAGTTTACAAATCCCATGGGGTTTTATTTTTCTCATGGGAAGTTCTAACTACCTTCAGGAATCTCATACAGAAGTATAGTTCGGAAATGCCACGGGAGATTTTTTCGTAGGACAGCGAGAGATTTCTCGCTTCAAAGCAATCCCTGACTATGCCAGGAGTATATCTGCACAAGTGCCGTATGAATAGTGACCACACCGTACAGATATAGCTTTGAGTTACGCAACTCGATATGACATAGGCACACAGAATGACACTGAGGCTATGAAGCAGGGGCGTCGATTTGATTTTGGAAGTGGGTTGGGGGCATCTGATCTAATTCTTTTCTCCCATCCTGGTGAGGAGTCTATAAGAGGAGGGTACCCAGATGCAAAATGGCGCCAAATGTTTCAGCTACTCTAAGCCCTGACAGTTGCAATGGGTTGCCGAAATGATGCCGACCTCAAAATATAAGGCGGGCGAAGCGGGTTGAAAAAATTGGGATTATATTGAAAAAGAGTTCATAATTTTGTTTTCATTAAGAAAAGTTGAAAAATTTTGAGCTTTTATCGGAGAATCTGCCATACTTAAGAGCAAACCAAGAAATTTGAAGGGGCGACTGCACGGTCTTCGTCGAGGAGTATATTCAAAATCTTACCAATTAAGGCTCCCAACGAAACTGAAAAATCTTTTTTCCTTACAACATATGTTTGCCATGGTGGCGAGGTTGAAGAAAGAATCTCCCAAAAGACAGAAAGTTAGAACTTCGCAACGTCGCATTATCGTGTGTCTCTGGAATCACGACTACAATATTTGTGGAACCCTCAACGTTGAATAAATCTAATATGTATGAAATGGCGGGCGTTACAGCAAGACAGAATTGAAGATGAAATCACGCGTAGCGCGAGAATATTTTTTGAAGTTATTGAAAGAATTGTGACAGAACTTACTGCCTACAGACCTGATAAACAGCCACGTGAAATACTTTCTGAGGATATCTACTGTACTTCACCACTACTCGCCTACATGTAGTGTTTTGGTTACCTCACTTTTTAGTTTCATGTGATTAAAAGTGAGGGACAAATGTGTTAGTGTCCCCTCTCAAAAAATGGAGGGGACACGCCCCCCGTCCCCCCCCCCCGATCGACGTCCCTGCTATGAAGGTAAACAACTTTGACTGAATACGGGTGACCAGGCTAAAAGGCCCTTCAAAACGCAAAGTGTTTTGGAAACCTTTCTGAGTTTTAGTGAAAAATCATAAGTGTCAGTGAGGGATTAAATTAAAGAAGAGACCAACCCAGCAAACATACCCAGTGTCCATCAGGTCACTATATCAATGGTTTTGTTAAGTTTGAACCAGAGCCAGCCTTTGATTTCTTTGGAAAAATGGAAACCTGTGAATGGGTTATTTCCCTCTTTCTGCCTTTGTCATTTCTTGTTATAATCAAGGCCTTAATACGGTATGTGTTGGTCTCATTTTCGTCCAGGCGCGGTTTTACGGGGGGGGGGGGGGCTAGTGGGACTTTAGCACCCCCAAAATTTCCTAGACCCCCAAAAATTGACCTAAATTTCATATAGACTAGTAGTGGTGAAGACATAGACATGCTGAAAAAATATTCCACGTGGTTCTTTATCAGGCCCGTAGGCAGTAAGTTCCGTAGCAATTCTTTCTTTTACTTGGAAATATTTGGCGCGCTACTCGCGCTTTCATCTTCAGTTCTTTCTAGCGGTAACGCCCACCGTTCCAAGCATATTGGATTCATTCAACGATTCCACAAATATTGTTCCTCCGTGTAGGTGTGGTTCTAGAGAAACACAACAATGCATCGCTGCGAAGTTTTATTCTTTTTTCCCTATCTTTTGGAAGATTTCTATTTTTTTTTTCTTTTTGTCTTGCTCTTAGGTAGGACAAATTCTTCAATAAAAACCTACACGTTTGAAATTTTTCTCAATGAAAACAAAAATGTAAAATCTTTTATATTTCGAGTTTGGCAACCAATTGCATCTGTCGGGGCTTAAAATAGCTATCCCACGATCAGTGCGCTTGTCCCCATGTCGGTAAGTCCAAGCACCACCCCTGACTGAGCCTGCATACAGGTTTTTTTTCTTTTTGCAATGAAGCAGACCTCTAAATTTTGGCACGTTTCTCAGGCAATCCTCGCAGTTCACGTTGTATTACTTATGACCATTATTAGCACAAAAGTATTAGTGAAATTTTCTAGTATAAACTAGGCGTATTCTTATGCTGAATCACCCGTGGGCCCCAATGGTAGCCCATCGAAGTATGGTCCTCTCACAGTCCGAAAAACACTCACCTCTTCTTCTACGCTTGCGGAAAAAAACACTCACCTCTTCATCTACGCTTGCGGAGCTAAAGAAGTACCAAGTATAGCCTTGTTCCATCTACTTATAAGATTTTCCACAACTCCACATCTCTGTATGGCAAGAGGAGGTGGAAATTGCAGACAAGAAAGGGGCCTTTTTAACCGCTTCACTCGCACGTTGGTTCGTAGGCCCGTTTTCTTTAAGCTACGATTCGTGTAGGGCTTGAGATATCATCCCTTGTGGTGCTCGCAAACTGCCATCTTCTGGTGCCATCACTAGCTACAAACATGGTCTTCTTCGGTGCCCTCCTTTGCGGTACCGGTGTCCCCTATGTCAGAATTTCTGGTCACGGGCCTTCGCTTTATCCGGTTTCACCGGGGTCAATGGAAACATAGCCCGTCCACCAAATAACCTGTGTCCCTATAACCGCGCTTGGTTGTGTCTCTGGACCCCCACTTCTTTTCAGTACCGATGTCCCTTGGAGTGTATACATTCGGAGGATATACATTCCGAGGCCACAGTATAGAGGCACATTTAGCCTGACACTTACTTGCTTAAGGGGTAGGTTATATTGTCTTTATCTTCTCGTAACTGTTTGGCACGTGCTAAGGGTTAACTCAACGATGAATCCCTCAGCTCTTACTGATCTACGCTCCCGGCCGTCAGACCATAGCTACGGTGACATTACTTTGGTTAATCGTGTAGCACTCGGTATCTACTTCAGTTTTCGATCACGGGGATAGCCGCATAGTCTTCAGTTTAATCAGTGAGCTGCCACTTGGAGTGGCAGTTCCCTTGTTTAATGACCACAACCACATTGCATCTTGCCACGGTGGCACTCAAAAGCTCTCATTGATGTGTTATACTGTCCGACCTTGACAATAAAAGCAGATCTCCAAAAAAAAAAAAAAACAGCGCTGTATTTTTATGTTAATTTATAGTGACTCAAGTTTATTTAAAAATCTAAACCTCACAAAATTTCTCATATTTCATTCACAACTTTCATTCATTATGTTGTTGACTGTGTAAAAATTTGAACAATGGAGAGAATTACCAGCCTGAGGGAGATTCAGTTATTCTGCAGTGGTTTAACAAAAAGTGAGTCCCAAAAGTTGACACGTGATTGATATGAGCCATTCCTGAATTAGGACAACCACGTAGCCAAGGGAGGGCCAGGGCGGGCAAAATATCTTGGAAAAAATTGTCCCCCTAGGATCATATATTTACCATTGCCTAAGTGCATTTTAGTAAATCTCCCCCCCACCCGAAAAGATCACCCCTTTTCAAGCTACCCCGAACAAATAAGGTTTTCATTATAATAAATAGCGACAGTAAACGAATCTGAGGCATTTGCCAGCTTGGCATCCAACTTTCTGTGACATGGAGGAAACACAAAATCAAATAAAATGATCTAAGAATGGCTCATTCACCCATCTTCTGACAGAAATTGTAGGATTAGAATGGGATGACCCTTATAGCCCTGCAAAGCAATGACCAGAATGTTATTGTTAGAATGATTCTCGAAAACAAGTTAATAAGCAGCAAGGCTAAGTCTACTGTGGATATTTTGTTTGTTTCCATTTCCTGAATAATCTTGCAGGTCGTTGCCATTGGGCTTCCACTATGTAGTTACCAGTACCACATTCTGCTCCTTCTGATATTTCACCATGTTCATGTCCTTTATTATAACGGTAGAATAATCAGCAGAATACATTACATTATCCAGAGAGTTCTGTTCTCAGGTAAACTTGAGACGCAACCATTTTTTCTGGAGATAGGGAAGCTTCCCTTGTTATAATAAAACGTAATAAAAAGTACTCCCATTTCCCCTTTGGGTTTGCTGTTCACCATCTGTTAAAGAGTGGGCTAAGGAATTGATATGCGTTTTCTGTTATAACCAAATTCCGCTGCTTCCTGTATATCTCAACATGTATTATCTGAGCCTTTATCTGAGCCTTGTATCAAGGGAGAAACGACCTAAAAGGACACAAAAATAACCAATTTTACTCTCGAAAATCTGGCATAGCTATTAAGTGAACAGTCATAAAGTTTACAGTTGACAAAAATGTTGTATTTAACACTTTTCTGCTGTGATAATAACGTAGATTTTCCCTAAACGCTATTTCGTGTCCACAAGCACAAGAACCTTCCCAGGTGGCCAAAGCACAGGTGAGATTCTTTTTCGAAGTTCAACTGACTTTAACGCAATCCATACCATTAACTTCACATCATTTAAAATATTTGTCTGTACCCCATTTAAAAAAATGGAATGGGGGTAACCTGTAATGACTAAGTAGTAATTTTCTAACACGAATTGCAAGTATATAGTTTTGACCTATACATGTTTGGTTGATAACTTGCATTATATAATGCTAAGGTTATTAACCCAGATTCTTTCCTCTGCATGGAAAATTCATGGGTTGATCAGGTAAGAATTTTCTTTCTTCAGTTATGTATGTAACCTATCATGATTTCAGTCGACATATCATGTTGAATAACATTTCATTTTATTTAATAACAAATTTACTTTCACATATTGTAACGCTTGAAACAAATCGTTTCAAGTTCAATTAACCATGTATTTTAAGACATTAATACGGTTTTTCCCATCGTTGCAAATATTAGAGGGTATTTAATGGCGAATTGAAACATCCCCATATTATAAAACTCTCCCTTTCAACAGGTGGTTGCTACTCTCTCTTCTTTTTATCTAAGCCTTCTATATTCTCAAGGCTGGCTTTGAAATTGATAATAATATTTGTTCAATATTCTTACGTTAGGGCAAATTCCATAGTGAATGATTAACTTATTGTTCTTTGATAGAACAACGAATCGAAACAAGTAGTACTTATTGGTGAGTTGCCCAGATGTTAAAATCATTTTTGTGGTTGTCAGGTTGTTGTAATTCACAAAAGACAATATGTAGAGAAAAAGGACTTCTTTCAGCTCTTAATTTCTACAGGGATTGTACGTTTTTAGTTCCTGCGTTATCGAAGATTTGTTTTGATAGATGAAATTTTAAAGCCAACGCACTTCATGAGCTAAAATATTTGATATTTTTATTTGATATTCGATTTGTAATTTTAGATTAGTAACATAAAATAGTCACTCTTTTCGACTTTACAAATAGGATTATCCTATTGGCGGTAGATATTGGTATTACACTCAAAGGGACACCTGTGGTAGGTCATCTGAAGTATGAAAAGAGCATTATTCCCTTTTCGGAACTATTTCGTTCACATATGTAAGAATTATTGATACATTCATTATCGAGAAACCTTCTGTAGATATTTTTGCAAGCATTATTTACTGTTCAATGGACATTCTTTAGGTGTTCTTATGAAATAAACCAAGAGAATTTTCATTTGTAAGAGAGGATTTGAAAGTCATGAACTGCTGAAGTAAAATGAGCATGACAAGGATTGTAAGTATTTAATGTATGGATAGCACACTGATACTTTCAACAAAAGGCCAAATGCAAATTTTAGTCTGGATATACAATAGTCGCAATATATGCCACGTTTGCGTGTATAGTCCAATTTATTTTGGAAGCATTATAAGAAATCGGTTGTTAAAGCCTATCCGGACATCTCATCACACGCAAGAGAAATGAGACTCGGCAATTATTAAAAATGTTTTAATAAATATGAACATGAAGGGCCAACTAGTCCTAAACTTTCACTTAAGCTTAGTCGATGTTCCGCAGAATTGTCATCAACAAAATGTTTCTGATACCGAAAGTCTATATTAATATTTTAGTAGTGATAGGTAAATCGATACATAGATTATTAGGAGGCATTGAAGTACACGAGTCCGGGGGTCAACTCTTCATATAAGTTCATAGCCCTATGAAACATGAGTTAAATATAATTATCTCAGTGGTGTGTTCTGGAGCTACAAATAACAAAAAAAAAATTCCCAAGGCTAAGTGATTCCTTGCCAAAAGGGGGATGCTTTGTTACACAGAGATTCATTTTATAATGCATTCACAATTTGACCCCTTCTGACCTCACATGAATTTTGAACTCCACAAAAACTTAACGAAAACAATTGCAAAAAAAGGTCTTAGAAGAAATTTGTTTATGCTTTCTCCCTTATAATGTTATGTTTACAAAGTTCAGTTTTTGACCTCTGGTGACCTCAAATGACCGGTGACCTCCACCAAAAACAAAAGCATTCCTCTTCTCAACATGACCAATCTATATACTAAGAATGAATAGCTTCTGGTCTTTCCCATCTTCGTATATCATGTAAATAAGGTTTTAAGTTTTTGACCTCTGGTGACTTCAAATGACATTCGACCTCCACCTGAAACAAAAGGGTTCTTCCTCTCAAAATGACAAATCTATACTAAATATGTAAACTGTCAGTCATTTCTACCTTGAGATATCATGTTTACAAGCCATTTATGAGGTTTCCTCAGTTTAACCTCCAGTGACCTCAAATGACTTTTGACCTCCACCAAAATCAATTGTGTTCCTCTCAACATGACAAATGTATATACCAAATATGGAATGTCGGTCACTACTAACTTGAGATACCCTGTTCACAAGCCATTTACCAGGATTTTGCAGTTTAACTTCTGGTGACCTCAAATGACCTTTGACCTCTACTTAAAACAATAGGGTTCTCCCTCTCAACTTAACAAATCTTTATACTTAATATGTAAACTGTCAGTCATTTCTACCTTGAGATATCATGTTTACAAGCCATTTATGAGGTTTTCTCAGTTCAACCTCCAGTGACCTCAAATGACTTTGACCTCCACCAAAACAATAGGGTTCCTCTCAACATGACAAATCTATATACCAAATATGGAATGTCGGTCACTACTAACTTGAGATACCCTGTTCACAAGCCATTTACCAGGATTTTGCAGTTTAACTTCTGGTGACCTCAAATGACCTTTGACCTCTACTTAAAACAATAGGGTTCTCCCTCTCAACTTAACAAATCTTTATACTTAATATGTAAACTGTCAGTCATTTCTACCTTGAGATATCATGTTTACAAGCCATTTATGAGGTTTTCTCAGTTCAACCTCCAGTGACCTCAAATGACTTTGACCTCCACCAAAACAATAGGGTTCCTCTCAACATGACAAATCTATATACCAAATATGAAATGTCGGTCACTGCTAACTTGAGATATCCTGTTTACAAACCATTTATTTTGCAGTTTGACCTCTGGTGACCTCAAATGACCTGCGATCTTCCCATCAAAAACTTCCCCTCAACATGATAAATCTATATACCAAATATGAAAAGTGCCAGTCATTGCTATCTCAAGATACCGTGTTTACAAGCCATTTATGAGGTTTTCGTAATTTTACCTCCGTTGACCTTAAATGACCTTTGACCTCCACCAAAAACAATAGGGTTCTTTTTTCTGAACATGACGAATCTATATACCAAATATGAAAATTGTCGGTCATTGCTATCTGAGATAATGTGTTTACAAAGTTTTCGGTTTTTGACATCTAGTGACCTCAGATGACCTTTGACCTCCAATAAAATCAAATGCTCCTTTCTCTCACAATGACAAATCTTTAAACTAAATATGAAAACTGTCATTCATTGATATTTTGAGATATCCTGTTTACAAGTTAGGCGTCACATACACACATACATACATACACACACAAATATAAACACACACGACATCACCATCGCATAGATCCCTTGCCTGCCTTCGGCAAGGAATCAAAAACACAACGATTTACCTGTTGTTTCCTTTGGAACCGATTTACAGTTGGGTGTACAAGTCCGTGCTGCAGTAAACGCAAATCTTCATTTTCACGTAGTAAATTAATTCTTCTGGGATAACATGATTCACAAAAACAGAGTGAAAGCTTTCTTCTATTAATAGAATTTCTTGGAGTCGGCTAAGGTTTCGACTTGTGGAACAAGTGAAATTAAAGTGGCATAAATTGCTAGCATGGGAACAAACATTTGACGACACTCTTTAGTGCGATTCACTTCTTGCTAAGGTTTAGAGGAATTTTACGGTAGCTGGAAATATATTATATTATTTTCAATTGCAAAGCGCGTTATTGTAATATTTAAAGTGTTCTCTTTTAGTCCGTCTAAAATTGGAAGCATCATGTAGAACTCAGAATATCCAACTCACATGACACTGAGTGGGCACAAGTATCAGTGAAGCAGTCGGGGAGGTCAGCATGTGCCAGTTTAACTCCTGAAGCTATAACGACCAAACATTGGTCCAGAGGAGTTGTCAGAGAGAATAGCCATTTTCAATCACTACAAGATCAGTTCAAGTTCAACATACAGTAAAACTGTTTTGACTTCGTTAATTTAGTTTGCAGACGATAATGATGCAGAAGTCACTAAAGCTGTACACGTAATTCTAGGTATAGTTATACGAATGCGATTATGGCGATTTAACAGTGTCCTTCAGCCCTCACAAACAAAGGACCTTCAGCTGTTTACTCTCAGCTTCTCCCAAACTTCCTTTTCTGGCACGCAAAGCAAACTGGTAGCACAAAAAAGACAGTCATATAACCTTCACCAACAATTCCTTCACTGTAACCAGGGGCGGATCCAGGAATTTTTTCAGGAGGGGGTCCGAATGCTTGATACAGGATCGGATCCAGGATTTGGGGGAGATGGGTAGGGTTCTGGGCCGGATGGTTTGAGTACCGGCAGGACTATCTAAGTGGAGAGCCACCATCGGTTGGCGCGGAGCGTACATGAAAATTTTTGGAATTCAAAAATCCCCGAGATGGCCTGAAACGGCACTTCCCTAGTGTTTTAAGTTGTATTTACACCCCCTTAAAATAGGGATCTCATGCCTGAAATTTCTAAATTAATAAAAACAAAGAAGTATAAATAAATTCTAATATATTTTAGATGGGTTGAGGTGATACTTTTAGATGAATAGTTGAATTCACTCTTAAGTAAAGACAAGAATCATAATGAATTATGCATTTTTTTCATTGATACAGCGTTATAATAGTCCTTAAACAGGATACGCAGCAATGATCGGTAACTTATAGGGCTGTTAAGTTTAAACGGTTTACTACGAACGATAGACCGTTTAAACGTTGTTTAATTCAACCAAACATTGACCAAACACTGTGGCAGGAGTAGTAACTTCTGCAGTTGTGGACAGATAGCATGTGCGCAGATCCTGGTGAGGACAGCGGGACGCGTCCCCATCAACTTTTTCAGTGGTGGGGACATGATATACCGTGTCCCTCAATTTGTCCTATTACCCCGTATTGGACTTTGGGGCAGTTTGATCCAGCATTGTGCGTATGACATGCAGTTGTTAAATAAACGACGGAAATGGCATTTGCGGCAGTTTATAATTGTTCTCTGGGAGAGGACCCCAGACCCATCGTATACAAAAGTCTACGTGGATCATTTGTCCAAACTAAACTTCTAAGCCATGAGATCTAAAAATCAAGGAGGTTTGGGAAAATCATTGGGTCTGGAAAGCGTTATTTCCAGCGATCTTGGAGGTACATATGTCAAAAAATTTTTGTGCGCTGCGCGCGATCTCATGGTCGCGCTCCGTTTTGATAGTATCAGGGAACAGACATGCGTCCCCACAATTATCCAAGACAGGTCTGCGCCCAAGACAGATAGAGTGATAGAATGATAGATAAAAAAGATGTTGCCATAAGCTCATGCTAAAAAAATGTGTTATCGACGTACATGTACAAAGTACTTGAACCTTGTTGCTAAAATTGACTCAGAATGCTCTACAACGTTGCCAAGTTGAGACAGACTGTTTCCGGAGTTAAGCGTCTCAGTGCCCTTAGTTTGTAAAATCTAACCATGGGACGTCCATTTCTTCAGTTCGTATCTGGTGTCAGTTTCGATCTTCCTCAGAGTGCATTCGGACTCATTTTGCCAGATGGTCACTTTATAACAGTTAACTTTACTTCGTAAAATTTAGTCAAATTTAGTCAGACTGCTCTATTACGCGTTCAGAATGATATTTTGGCTGCCATGGATGAGGGAAATGTAAACGCCCTTATCCTTTTAGATTTAAGCGCGGCGTTCGATACCGTGGACCATAATATTTTGCTTGGTAGACTTCGTGACCTTATAGGCTTGCTTGGTAGCGCGCTTAAATGGTGTCAATCATATCTGTGGAAAAGACCAGAATATGTTCGCATGGGGAACTCCTCATCTACCCCTGTTGTTCATGACTATGCAGTCCCACAAGGGTCTGTCCTTGGACCTCAATGGTTCACTGTCTATACCTATCCTGTTCACAAGATAATTCTGAAATACACTTACATTATCATGTGTGTGCTGACGATACACAGTTGTATATGTCTTTTACACCAACTCAGGATTGTGCCGATCAAACTATTGCTAACATAGTCTTGCATTTGTGAAATTCGTGAATGGATGGCGTGATACCTTTTTAAAACTGAACGATGAAAAGACTGAGTTTATATTAATCGGTTCTAGACAACAACTGTCAAAGTTAACATTCCGCATTTCACAATCGGTGATTCTGACATCACCCCTGCATCATCTGTTCGTAATTTAGGTTGTATTTTAGATTCATCAATGTCTCATATTTCTAGTATTTCTAGTATTGTACGTTCAGCTTCGTTTCATATCAGAAACACTGGTAGAATAAGAGAGTATTTAAATCCCCGTGTTACTGAACAAATTGTACATAGTTTTGTAACATCCAGGCTCGATATGTGTAACTCCCTCTTGTTTGGACTTCCTTAAGAACAAATTGCACGTCTACAGCGCATTCAGAACGCCGCTGTGCGTTTGGTCACTTTGACAAGAAGAACATGTCATATTACACCTGTTCTGAGGGAGTTGCACTGGCTACCAGTTGGTTACAGAATTATGTACAAAATTCTCCTTATTGTTTTTAAGTCACTGAATGATCTCGCACCTGGTTACATCGCTTCTCTCCTCCAACCTTAAAATCCATTTCCTACTCTCCGTTCCAGTAATAAGGCACTCCTTTGTGAACCCCCTCTAAACATTCTTGGTGGATAGGGCTTTTTCAATCGCAGCGCCCCGTCTTTGGAATTCACTACCATTTCAAGTCAGATCTTCCCCATCTTTGGCTTATTTCAGAATATCTTTAAAGACTCACATGTTTAATGAAGTTTTTCCTAATACCTGTTTGTGACTGCTATTGCCCTTTTGCATTGATGACCATTTGTGTCTATATTTTTCATGTGTAGTTTATTTTGCAACGTAAGTGTAACTTTGTAAAGTATAAGTTTATTGTGACGCGCCTTGAGCACTTTTTTAAGGTGGATTTGTGCGCAAAATAAATCCACATTATTATTATTAACAGGTAATCCCATTCAATTCGAGATAACGTTTTGGCCATGCAAAACACCTACAGAAACTCACTCGGGAAGAGTGGAAACAATGACTTTACACCTCTGTAGCTTTTGAAACTACTCAGTCTCACAGAGACAATTCGTTTGCGCATGTTTTGAGCTTTAGTTTAAATTGGTTGGGTGGAGGGCTTTAGTTTAAATTAGTGGGGTGGAGGGATGAAGGAACACCTCCTCAATTTGGACACTTTTGGGTCTGAAAAGGAATATTGCTAGGAATATTTGGCCCAGTTTCTCCAAATGGAGAAAGAAATGGTCGAGGGGGGTCCGGACCCCTGGACCCCCCTCTGGATTCGCGCCTGTGTAACATGGATATGCGATTATAGAAATGTTAACATGGATATTTGATTGTAGAAACATTTAAGAATGTGTCTACGACGCCAAGTTAGTTGTTTGATTCAACAGTTTTTGATTAAGATACTCTGATGAAAATCCGCAGGAATTAGTTAAAGATCTTTTAGCGTTCTAAAGACATATCTTTTTAAAGTTTCACTGTTTCTAGGATTACTTATAAGCTATGCAAAACTTAGTAATATGTAGAATGTTGCACATTGTCTGTATTTCTTTTGATAACCCTTTATAAATAAACTGTTCAGTTCTTACTATCTACTTTACTGTGGCTATTTTCAAAGAAGTAAATAACTAATTTTAAGATAAACTCATTAGAACATACCAGCGTTACAGTTTCCCTTGGAATGAAGGCTAAACAAACAAAGGATAGCAATAGTCATTATACATCCAAAAATTTCGCTCAAGTCCTTCATGTTTTTTCATAATGTAAGTAAAAAACAGTAATTCTCCCGTAAAGTGGGTCAATATTTGTTGGATATTGATGGGATTTGCTGCTATTTTGAACTTTTTAAATGATTTTACATCAAATCGGCACACTTTATATTTCTTTGTGGGCGCTTGGAATTTTTAAATGGTCGTGTGACCACCACTCCGTGTCCCCGTGTTGCGAATTTATTCGAAAAGGTCGTCTTATCGAGTATGACACAAGTACCATACGGTAATAAGTAAGCTGCTATTTTGAGACTGCCAGCATGTCACGTAGGTCTAACGTTAATCTAACGACAGGATTGTTTGCTCTTATGTATTCAATCCATGTCCTTTTTCTGTACTTAATTCACCTTTTCGTAGTGTAGCCATTCAGATCGTTCCCCTTATCCGTTCGTTTCACTATTATTCGTCACAGTATTGTACAGTATACGTGATAATTTTGCGTAAGCAGTACGCGCTCTAGCCCTTTTCCATAAGGTTTTTTTAGTGTATCAAGGAGGAATATTTTCAGGAATTTTTAATCTTAAGTTAGAAGAATATTCTCTGTGAGAACCTATACATCAATGGAAGAAGCAAACGTATGGAATTTGAATAAACAATTATTGACCTAATTATGTATGCAAATATGCAAATTAGATGACGTAATAAGTTGTTTCATAGATTAACCATAGAGATCACTATTATTCTGTATTTTATGGTACAGGAGAATGTTCTCCACAGTTTTCTCTTTCATTTGATACCAAATTTGAGGAAACTGGATGTAAAATGAAGAAGATATGCTCATTTTACTCTTTGTTTACTTTTGGATTCACATACAAACTGTACTCACAGTGCACACAGACTGTACACTTTAGTGCACAGTGCACACTGACCTGAGAACAATTAAGTTTGGCCTTACGCAGCGATACATACTCTGTATGTAGCTCTGAAAAGACATACTGCAGCATAAGAAGTAGGAGGGATGGTTGTAGGTTATAATTCTTGGATATTTGGAGGGATTTGAGGGCTACAAATGTGGATTCTAGACCAAAATTTGACGAATTTTTCACATTTGGACTTGTAAACAACTTTCAACCTCTCTTACTTACCCTAGCCCTGCCATTTATTCATATCTTGGTATTTCTATCGGTAGAAGTTTGTACAGACCATTTTGGAGTTTGAATGAACAAAATCGGACATGTGGTTGTGGAGTTATGATTTTTGTTTTGGAGCGGGTATTTAGGGCGAAAATCGATGATTTTGACAAAAATTTACCCATTTTTGAACATTATATTTGTAATATCTCTAAAAGGCCTACCCCAATCATCTATTCATCTCTAATTGTTTGTTCAGGCTATAAGGTATTCAGAAAAGAAATATGAGTAGGTTGGCCTGTTTCTAAGACTCTGAAATGATTTTTTGAAAAATTTGACCAAATTTCTCTTTTTTTTTAAGTTTTTGACTATTTTTGAATGTAAACAACTACTTTATGATGTTTTTCTGAAAAAAAGTCATTATGCAACCCCCGCCCCCCGAAAAAAGATGGAATTCAATAGATCTATTTGCTGGCTTTATTTTAGTGGTTAAATGAAGGCTGGGGTGTTGCTTGACAAAGTTATAAACTTTTAAAAATGTTTACACTTTTTGCGTGACTCAGTTACGCGACTTTTGGAACAGGGCTAGATCAACTGTAGGTTGTTTGTTTACGTCATTATCAATTAGAGTAAATGAACGGCTACGTTTTCGTAATTTGCAGGATTTGAACGCGTGATCAATCAAATTCTTTCATTGCAACACTAAGTCTACGTATGTAAAATTTTCAGGTCCCCCTTTCCCTCTCAGGTGAGTCAAAAAAGTTTTTTTTCCGACTGCATGTCCCATATTCTTATATTATTTTGAACTGCAAACTGTGACCAATTCTGAGATTTTGCATTTTTATGCAGAAATGGGGATGCCGTAGGTTGCAAGGGCTTGTATTTTACTTCTTTATCCTTTGTAAGTTATCCTACTGCTAATTATATACCAGATGGTTCTAATAAGTGGTGATTAATACGAACATTCTCAAAGTTGTCAATAAGCTACTTTCAAACTAAAGCCTCCTGGAAATGCCAATATAACAACACTCTTATCGAAGGTTTAAACACAAAATGGTGATTTGTTTTGCTTCTTTTTATACTATTTCCCAGTGTTCTCCACGGGGCTTTAGAGAGGCGCTCGCCCTCCGCCCCTCAAAAGTAGTTGCCGTCCTCCAAAAAATCCAGCTTCCATTTTCAAGTCCATTGCTTCATAACACATATAAAAGTCGTATAAAGGAAAACATTCATGAAGCTGTGTTTCTGTACAACTGTTATCAATCCCAATGATATCAACAAATATTGCAATAAATTGCAATGATTGCCAAAGACTACATATACTAGATTGGAATTTGCAATCTACAGTTTTTTTTTTTTTTTTTTTTTTTTTTTGGCCATATTACAATCTGCTCATAGACAACGTGCTCAAAGATTGGGTGTTTGTGAACAAGCTCTAGTTATTTTAACAAGGATGATGGCATACCACATAATAAAAGTATATCCCCCACCCAAGGTCTTTTTAAATACAAGTATTTCATCAACTTCATCAAATCATTGATAAATGACTGCGGCTTTGATAATGGACTGAATAGTATCAACCTAGAATATTTTTAGTGGAGGAAGTGACCAATTACCCTCCTCCTAGGCCCCTACCTCCCCACTTCGTTCCACAAACTTCTCATCCCTTCTTCCTCTCGCCTTTTTTTCGCCCTCCTTCATTTTTGAAACATCGCCTATCGTGTCCCCAAAATTTCTGTAGGGGCACTCTACCCCTCTGCTTGCTACGCCACTGAAATCTCTTGTAAAATGCTACTTCTTTTTTTAGTTGTATTCTATTACATCTATGCTTATCTGTGGGTTTTATTGACCTTCCAAATTGCCATATCAAGTTATCTTTGGTACTTTAGCTTGGATGCCAATTGATCAAAGTCCAAGTGTAATAATTTATTTTTAAAACGAGATAGTAACAGCATGTAAAAGCTTGTCCAACCAAATGGTACCTTTAACGTCAAACAGCTCGCCCATAATTTTTAGACAAATTTTACCTACGGAATTGTTTTAAGGTGAGTTATATTTTATACAAAGATAAAATTTATTGTATCTTTAAAGTCTATTGGTATGTTTTATTTATATTACATCCAGAATAAGTCAGGAAAACCCCATTTCCGTAAAAAAAAAGCTGTGCTTCAGTTAAACGAATTGCAACACTGGTTCTCTGGTAACTCTGTACACATTGTCTATGTGTTAGGCAAGAACATGTTCGAGTCGAATTTTGATGATTACTTCGTTAACAACTTTTTTTTAACAAAATGACGATGTTCTCTTGTTAGGAAGATGTCAGCCAACAGAATCTCCCAAAAGTTATCCGCCATTTTTATTCCTAACCATGATACTGTAAAAATGCTATAGGTTTGATTCCAATTGAGACGCCATGTTAAACTGGCTCAAAGTCCAATTTGATCTCACGGAGATTATTTACAGAGCTTACCTCATTATGAAGAAATGACACGAACAGAAGCGCGTCCAAGTGTTTAATGGGAAAGCAGGCCTTCAGTTTTTAAAAATCGAGGAGAGCACTGAATTGCTCTCCTGGGATCTTCATCGCTCTGAAATTGCTCTCCTGGATAAAAC
>WURT03041202.1:0-14752 GCA_009936505.3 Holothuria glaberrima
TCTCCTCTTTTCCTTCCCCTCTCCCCTTTTTGCCGACAGACCGAAAATTTGCCGACGGCGACCAAATATTGGGGGTGATACCCCCACACCTCCCACTCGCTACGGCCCTGTATACGATACACACAATTCTGTGGTCTGGTGACCAAGACTAGCCGAGGGCCGCGCGCATGTGGAATCAGGGCGATACCGGGTCAAGGTAAGGAGCAAGTTAGAGGCCGCCAGCAAAATCAGGGACAAAAAAGAAGGAATAAAGTCCGCCGAGAAGACTATCACGCACCAAGGGCTGGATATGAGCATGGGCCAGCGGGGCACGTGCCTAGGGGCCCACACTAAGGGAGGTTGTTATATCTTTAGGGTCATCGGGAGACGCCATCCAGCTGAAATTTAAATATCTTCACACATGAGTCCCAAATATTTTCAAGTCACCTCCCAGGCTCCCAGGTTTGTTGGCCCTATAATGAAGAAAAAATTCAATATTTGTTTTCTTTATGAATTATCCTAATCGTAAAGTTGTAGTCCTAATCGGTATGAACTTCCCCGACGATATTGAAATGTCTTTCATAGACAAACAATAAGGCAGAAAATTTTTGTACGCTCCTCACGCAGTTAGCTGCTAGGGACGCAGCTATATGGGGACACATGTGTCCCTGTTGGCCTACTGAGGGAAAAAATAAAAAAAATCAGTAATATACAAGCCTGTGATGTCGTTCCATATATCAGGGAGCTGTAAGAGACAGCTCCCTGCATATATGTAAATTGTGAATGGGAAGTGCAAATTCTGGTGATCTAGGAGGCGCTCCCATCCAAAATTTCCTTAACCGCTTCGGGCCAACCACCGATGGCGCTCCGCTTACGTACTGTTCTGTTGTTTGAACTGTTGTTTTTAAACAAACTCGTCCCAAACGCCTTATGGCTAGGTTGAGCTTAATTCCAGTTATATTTTCTTCTTTTACCACGGTTCTGTAATACAAATTCCACACAATGCAGAGAGTACTTGGATTACACATTACCCAGACAGCACAGTAATGTTGGGCCAACATTGGGAAATTGGTTGGTTAAAGGGTTAAGCTAATGTTATCTGAATGGTTGGGTGCTTTTTTGGGAAAAGGTTAGGCCTACAATCAATTTTATTTTGGGCTAACATTTTGCCTACCAAATGTCATGCCATTGGGCCAAATTTCAGTGCCAAATAAGTTACCCAACTGTTAGTTCCAACATTTGGTTAACGTTGGTTAAATAAGTGGCACCAACTGTTAGCTAGCAAACATTTTGCCAACATTTAACCAATTTTTATAGCAAACATTTTAAAGAATGGTTGGCACAACGTTGCACTAACTACACTTTCCCTCACTTTCCAAACCTTCTCCTAATTAACTCATTAAGGATACCCATATAGAATTATTTCAGAGAAGATTACTCTACCTTCTATAGGTTTTACAAGTTTCTAACTATTTTCATGTTAGCCACTTAACTTTTTTTAAAGTCCCTTCGACTCTCTGGCGAAGAGCCAATGGGCGAAAACCAAACAAATACCTCCGAAGGAGTTCTGCTAAGGCTACGTCCCCAAGGGACAACTCCAACTCAACATGACCAACCAAACGACCCGGCTTGCGAAATCCCGTTCTAGACTGGCTGAAAAGAACAGACTCCGCCGTCGTAATCACGGATACTCGTGCGCCAGGTGGTATGAAGACTTCGTAAAATATTTAGAAAAGCATGTTAGCCACTTTCAAACGTTCTAGCAGGCTTTGATTCAGAAATTCATATAAAAATAAATAGGTTGGTTTGGCTATATATATTCAGTGAGGTTTTTGTTATTATTAACGATTTATAATACAATTTCCTTCATGATATTTTAATTTCTTCTTTATGTTATATTGTACAATTGAGAAACATGATTTCCTGCAAGTAGTCATCATTGCTAGCCACAATTTGTTACAATAAGACCTGCACTATAAGTGATAAACACAAATCTGCCTTGAAAAGTTCGGAATGCTCCATTCATATGAAAAGTATACAAACCTGGTGTTGTAATAGAATTTCACAGAATTTTAAAAATTTTCTCAAATTGTCTAAGCAAACTTAAATTTCCACAGTGTAAGGGAACGTTTTGCAAAATATTCACTGTGAATGTAAATTTTTGGAAATTATGAGGTTGGCTTGATACCAAAATGACCAACTTAGTATTTTACTGGGGGTTTACTGTTGTGCCAATGTTGGGCCGCTTACTGTTTGCCAAACCTAAACCAATGTCAGTGTTTAGCAACCCATACCCGGAATCCAGTGTTGGGGTTGGGCCAACCATAGGTTGTAGGCCGACTTTTAAGTGTCCTTCAGATTCAGCACACCAGTTGGGGGATGACTATTAATTGAAACAATTTTCAATCCAACATGTTTACATTTAACATGATAAGATCAAAGATAAGTGGCCGCAGTTGATGAATTTTAAAACTCGATTTAATGTTTTGAAAGGTGTATAAATAAAATAAATAAATAAAATTATGCTATTTTATTACGGTATTACTGTTAAGGGCCTATAGAAATTGCAATAGTTTTAAGTGTTGGTCCAATGTTAGTTCAATATATGATGCCCAACAGTTGGTCACTTAAAACTGATTCAACGTTGGTTTATTTCATAATGTCAACCGTTGGCTAAACATGCTTGACTCAATGCTGGTTGAATGCAAGATAACCAACGGTTGGTTTCATGAAAGTGGTTCGATGTAGGTTAAATGTAAAGCATCCAACAGTTGCAAGCTTCTTGAAGTTGGTTTAATGTTGATTGAATGAATGATGCCCTACAGGTGGCCTATAAATATTGGTCAAATGTTGGTCAAATGTTGGCAATACATGTAATGGCTGCATATGGTTGGCGAAATGTTGGCCCTGCCTTTAGTTGCCTACACAACACAAGTTCAATTTCAAGTAAACTTTATTAAGCTCCAGTAATGGGCAAATACAGCTCGCAATAAGACAATAAAACGATAAGATGAATAAGATTATAAAGGGAGAAACATAAAAGGTATGAGATGATAAAAGGAGAAATGATTAAAACATAAAAGAGAAAGCCTACAGAGGAAAAATAAATAAGTAAATACAAATAAAGGGACCTAGAGAAGAAATCCTTATAAAGTATTAAAAACAAAAACCTAAAGTAAACGCCTAAACTGGGACATGAAACCAGCGGGTAAGTGAACCAACATTCAAAGACTTAGACAGTAAAATAACGAAGACTATGAAATACAGAACGAAACCAAGAAAAAGTAAATTGCACAAGGAATTTGTAGTGATAAGATCATAAAAACCAGACTACCTAGTGTAATTACTATTAAAACACGAAATAGCCATCGGAACAAAGGTATGTTTGTAACGGTTTGTGAGGGCTGCTGGGGGTCTCATCCTTCCACTGCGATCAATGACACTCCCAGAGAGGTCTTCATATTGTGGGTGACTTGGGTCGTCCAAGACAGAAATTAACTTACGTTGTAGGCAAGATTGATGAAACGAATTCAGCCTATGCAATTGAAGGTCCCCAATTAGGTATCCAGACTTTTTAATAATCCCATTAATTTTCTTCTTATCCTGTTCAAAAGCGCTGTCACCCCAACACACAATACAATGAGTGAAAATGCTAGTAATAACCGAACAATAAAATAGAGATAAAAGAGTATGATCAACGTTAAAAGATTTTAGTTTCCTCAAACAATAAAAGGGAGAATTAAGTTTAGACATGATAAAATCAACGTTATCAGACCAATTAAGTTTGTCGTTTAAAACAACCCCTAAGTACTTATAAGACTGAACCTGTTCCACAGGAGAATCAGATATGATAATAGACAGGAGGACATTTACCAGTTCCGAAATCAATAACCAGTTCTTTAGTTTTACTAACATTCAGTTGAAGAAAATTAAGCTTACAATATCCTACAAATTTATCAATCTCAAAGTTGGTACTGAGTATAATCATCATTAGTAATGAGACCAATCAATGCAGTGTCATCGGCAAATTTCACGATTGGACAATTAAGAAGCAGTGCTAGACCTACAGTCTAATACCAACCGTTGCCAGCAATTGCCAGCTTTGGCCCAACATAACGCCAACGCTGTGTGCTATCTGGGTATACACTCTAAAAACATCCTGGTTAAATTTAACTAGGATAGGGGTCAACAGTTGTCCATACATTTCCTGGTTGGAAGTGACCCCGAATTCCTGGTCAGAGAAACGTTTTCTGGTTAAAGTCACGACTCTTTATAAGATCTTGGTCAAAATTTGACATTTTCCTGGTTAAATTTGAACAGGATCTCCTTGTAACTTTAACCAGGAAATGTATGGACAACTTTTGACGCCTATCCTGGTTAAATTTCACCAGGATGTTTTTAGAGTGTAGCCTTGCCTACGTAGCAGACTGTAGGGCATATTCCTTGTTCAGTCATATCCCCACAGTCTGCCAAAGTGAACACCAAACAAATTCTTTGGATATTCATAGAAATATGTGGCCTCGAGACTGGTTGAATGTTAGTGAATATTCACAAGAAGGCAACATCTGGTCCCGTTTACATCATGCGGTACCTCTGCATGCCACCCACAGAGTTGGCATGGCATTGTAGCCAATACCCACTCCCTGAAAGTAGCCACTGCATAGGTGGTTATGCAACACAGTAATGATAGGACTTCTCAGGTTTCAGAATAGGCCTTCAGTTTACGACTATAGGAGTGCACACACTCACTCAAAAACAATAGCTGAATAATGAGAGAGAACATGAATAAGTCATATTATGGTAATCAAGTTTGGGTCTAAAATTGGACGCAGTCCTCTTCGCTTTGGCTGACGGTGGTTTGGGAAGCTGAGGAGCTGAGCAAACAGAGTCCGCTCCGCGGGGTAGTATAGCCTTGTTGTTGTATGCTCACTAGGACATGACCAAGTTAGCTATAGAATAGGTTGGTGTCTTCACAATTGAGGAGCTTTATACTGTTATGGCAGGAGCTACAAGTTCCATAGACCTAGTTGAGAGAATTGGAACTGTCTGGGATGACGAGAATGAGCCTATAGTTAGCTACAAAATAATATGACTCGGGCTGGATGATTCTAAGTTTTGGGTGCTTCGTCTGTCTCTCCATTAATCCCTCTGTGTCTCTCTAATCTCTCTCGATTCCCCTTTAGGCTCCCGACTGGTGACTTACCATGACTGGTCCTGGAGCAGGCGGACTTCCCCACTCATTTCCCCTCCCTTCCCCATCCCTCTTCCCACCCTCTCCCCCACCCCACCCATTACCCTACTATAGACACGCTTAGTACTCAGGCCCGTAGCCGGACAAGGTACTGAAGGGGGGGGGGCAAATGGCTTCGGGGGGGGGTAAAAAATTTTCAGGAGAACAAATGTGTAAAAATGTATTAAGTCACTGGCAACTTGAAATAATTTCTGGGGGAAGGAAATTTTTCAAGGGGGCTTAGCCCCCTTGCTCCCCCCCCCCCCCGCCCCGTTGACTACGGGCCTGTAAGTACTGTGTAGCATGTTTGGGTCTTCCAGGTCCTCCTCTTGCAATTACCAGTGCTCGGGTAATAATGCATGTCCGTCCGTCGGAGAGCCAAGGTCCTACTAGTACTACAATGTTTTTACCTAATTTTTTTTTCTTTTCCAAACTCTAACCTCGACTCTTGTCCTGAGCATTATTTTCATTATTTCCGTGGAAGTTTCTGGAAAACGCTCTCTCATTCGTCCTGGGTAAAAATAATTCGCTTGCGAAACACTGCATGCAGATTGCGGAACTCGGAGGCCGTGCGTAATCTGTACGTAGTCTGTAGCTAACTCCCTGGTCTGTACACAAAAGCGCGCGAGTTGGAGTCTTCTAGACTTGTCAAAATCGTTTCCCTTCAAAATTAAACTCATGTTGACGAACAACTCAAACTGAGACTGTAGTTTGTAAAGAGAGAGAACGACTGCGCTGTGTTACCCTTTGTTGATATATTAGCTGTAAAAATGGCAGAACAGAAGAAGGTAATGTATAGAAACAACCCCATGATAAGTATGGCATAGATATGGTTGTTTTATCGTGAAAGCAAGCGTGGATTTGTTCCTTAAACCAACAAGTAACTCAGAAGAAGCATTTCTTCGTCAAATCGTTTGGCCTAGCCTAGGCCTAGGCTAAGTTCACCGCAGTAGGCAACAGCCTATTGGTCACTTGTAGCCTAACGCAGTACTGTGTAAGTCACGGATAACATAACATAACACTTAACAGGTTAAAGGGCAAAGGAGGGCTAAGGCCCCCATAAGATGCCCTGTAGTCCAAAACCCCAAAACTAAAAGCAAACAACCAACACCAACCAGCCCAGTAACAACTAGATTCTACCACAGTCATGGAACTTCGAAGAACTTGTCAATGTTACTGTAACTAAGTTAAACTTAAAGCAGTGCACTGATGTGGAGTTAACAACCTCCTCAGGCAGACTATTCCACTCATTGACAACTCTATGAGAGAAACTGAACTTCCTTATGTCTAGCCTTGCGAAAGGCTTCACTAGCTTCTTACAATGGTCTCGAACCCGAGAATTACTTTGTACCTTTAAATAACTACAAGCTAACAAGGATGATATTGGTGTCGCACTCGCAGGTAGGCCAAGGCTTTATCATTCATATGTTGATGATACATCATTTACGTGATACTTGATAGCACAGGCTAGGCCTAACATCAGTCACTACTCACTTGTGTACAATTAAATTTGACAAGGAAGCATTAACGTAACTCAACAAGAGTTTGTAGTAAGGCTACAAGATAAATTGCGTGGATAGCCTATAGTGACATGACCTAATAGGCTAAGACCACTTTCAAATCTTGTGCATTGATCCAACAATGCGCATCTTTAGCCACTGTCACAATCAGTGTGTCAATTTTCAATAGTGTTTAGCCGATAACAGTGATATCAGAACTTGCCAAAACCGATAAGTCAAACTTAATATAGGCCCGATACCGTTAACAAAGTAAAGCATTACATGAAAGTCAAGCTACGTTTGTTATGGTAGGCCTGTGAGGCCACGTGTGTTTACATAGTCAAAGGAATGTACTAAAAAGTCAATGTCAAGTTGCTGAGTTTCTACTTCACATTTGCAAAAAAATCCCGCCAAAAATCACCATTGCAACTCACAGACAAATCCCTGAATAAAACTTTTAAAGGCCGTTCCATCATTGCGAATAATTCTGTAATTCCAGGTGCAGTGTGAAGTACGACATAACACTACTGTAAATCTAGCCATATGTGCTTACGTACATAATTCTTATTGTAAAATACAAAGTATGCTATATATAGAGTTCGTACAAAATGACATTGGCCTTGTGCATGCTGTGTATGTTACATGCGCTGGCCCTTTTCAATGCACAGTATGTTGAAATGCAGCCTCAAATTAAACGTGCAAACTGCCTACACTGCAGCTTGTACATATAGCTCTGTTTTAAAAATTGCAAACAGCGCCTGCTGGCCATATTAGGTTCATTACAATCTTCGGTTTAAGCTGAAAACTCTGAATTTGTTGTATGGGTATCTCTGTAGAAAAATTCTGTGGTAAAGACTTATAGCTCGCGGTACAAACAGATTCACATTCTTTTTCTTTGTTTTGCAGAAAATGAAAAATTTCTTAGAGTGGCCTTGTTAGGTCGTGCCATCATAGACCTATAATAATTTTCATTTATTCCTTATTTTGTTCCTTTTTTATAAATTCATTTAGCAGACTTATCAATGTGACTTAAGCCTAGGGCCTAGGGTAAGATGGGTGGTTTTCAACCCAGGATATTTTTAACCACCATGAACATTTCTGCCAAATTTGAATTTCTTGAAGAAACAGTCAGTAAAAATGTGTTTGCCATCATTAGTATGAACTACTGGCAATTCAAAATTACCAAACTTTTGACCCAAGCTAACCATTTAACAACAAAAATTTAAACCTGGAAACCGAATGCATAGACATTTTTTCCAAAATCATGTTTTGTTAGAATGGGCAATAAGCCACATGACTTCTTCTACATACCTTTACATCAATAATCTTAATTATAAAGTGGTCAAATTTGATAACCTAGATAGATAAGGGTTGTTGTTGTAATGAAGAGAACCTCCCCCAAAATTGTTACTGTCCTTATTTAGAGGGGAGGTCGAAAACTTTAAATGTGACAGGCTATTTTCAACCACCTAGTTTTTTATCATAAAAAATCAAAAGGTAACTTTTACAGTTTGATTAATTTTGATTTTTTTTGTGGTATAAAGAATGGCCATATACCAAATATAATTCAGTTACCTTCATATGTAACTTCTAGTACAACATTTGCACGATGACCACTTATGACCCATACAAAATTCATTTTACTTTGAATTAGCATGGTTTTCAATGGGGGGGGGGGGTTGAAAAAACCCTAAGTTAGGTTGAAAATGGCCAGTTTTCGACCACTTTTATCACATTACATATTCCAGAAAAAGAAAAATAAAACAATGGACATACACTGAATGGTAGTACAGGCATTGTAGGTGTTGACCAAAGGTAAGTTGGTTCAATTATTTTGCTCTTTTTAATTTTTGAAACCAAATACCCTTAAGCAGTCTAAAACCCCCCATCTTACCCTAGCTCACAGGCAGTCCTTACGTTAGCGTTATATGGGGCAGAAGCGACATTCGAACCATAGGGCAGTTAGTGTTACGGCTATAGGCTGAAATCCTGAAAATTCATGATATTTACTTCAAAGTGAAATCATATCGTAAATCCTTCTGATATGTTCTTCCGTGTTACAAAACTATCAAGATTACAGTAATTAAGAAAAAAGCACAAGATTTCAATGCCTGGATCCAGAATAAGATGATTTTGGACTCCTCTTCTCCCTTCGATGTGCTCTACCAGGAACTAAATTGACTCAGCTTTGTACTAGTGTTTGAACCAGGTAGGAAATTGGTACCTAGGTACCCGACCTTGCAACATCTGATCAGTGCGTTGTATGCACATACAATTCGTGACTCGACCCATCGGCCCCACTTCTCTTTGTTGATCGGATCGATCTGATGAAAACAAAACATCACAATGCTTTACAAAAATTTACATCTTTTTTGCCATTGGTGCTTAATGTCATGAATTTGAAAATCAGACAAGAATATTTAATTTAAACATACTAAAACAACTTCATTTCAACTTAATCGTGATTGAGATGAAGGGAAAAACATTTTGTAAGATGTAGTAAACGTGCTATTTCATCAAGATCAAAAGCAAACCATAGAAAAACGCTACCCGGGTAGTTAGTTATTTTCTACCCGGGTACTGTAGCAATATCATCGGACAGGTATCCTGTGCAAATATTACTTTGTACCAGTTGTTCTTATTTCATGGCAGTGATCTCATGATACACATAATGTATTAAAGAAAGGAGTATTTTTCAACATGTATGAAATAAGTAGGTTCAGGCCTCTGGATTTCACGCGAACAATTGTTTGCAGTCACGTGTTGGTTACGTCACTGCCAAACCACGTAACGAAAAAATTGGTTACGATGTCCCATTTGACACTCACATTCAACTCTTTTGTTACCCTATGATATGGTACCTAAAATTTGACCATTCACTACGAGGCATTTTAAATTCGATAAGGAGATACAGGCTATTCTGAAAAATACACGCTACTAATTCCGATAAGCTGTGCTTACAAGTTGCATGGCACTAGACCACACCCAAACCCGTACTAGCTCCCATTTATTTGAGCACAGCTATAGCGTGAATCAAACAGATATTTACGTATGGGTATATAGTGCTTGCGTGCATGCATTATGTACTGCCATATGAAATGCAGTCAAAACAAACATGTGTAAGTCTACACACTGTTCATGCATAGATAAAACATGGTAGGATGGTGTGAAATGGCTTAGTGCATACATTGAAATATCGCGGGACTTCCGGGTATTTTTGGTTTTAACATTTGCCTGTGAGCTACTGTGGCTACGATAAGGGTGTACTGAAAAAGTTTGAATCCTATTGTGTACTAAGAAGCAGATCTAGGCTTCTGCTGCGAATGGAATAGGCTAACACAAACACTGAATTTTGTTAAGGGGAATTAGTAGGCTTACTATGAGTTGGTGAAAATCAATTCAATCGCAGAATTACATGCTGTGAATGAAGAGTCACAGACAGTTTATTTTCAAAGCTTTATTTGGTCATTGAATTGGCAAATAAACATCGCTTTTAAAATGAAAGATGTCAAAGCAAATCCAGAGGGAGAAAAAAAGGTTAAACTTCCGTTTTTAAAGGGAAATCTGTTTGAATGTTTGGTTGAATTAGGCACCATTTAGACAGTTGAGTGTTCTTTGAACCGTTTAAGCGTGACAGCCTAGATTGGTGTGAAATCAAGACGCGGGTAGGCAAGGCGGGGTGAGAATTGGTGGGAGTCCTATTGAGGGATAAGGAGGTGAATGGGCAGGAATCCAGAGGGGATGAGTGCAGTGGGAGAGTGTCCTCGCAATCTTTGGGAATCTGGAAAAATGGGTTTTTAAGACTCAACAAAATGGGTTACGTCAGGTTACGTGGATCAAAAACCACGTAACCTAAAAATGGTTACCATGAAATCTGAAATCCTCAGGCCTGCAGGTTGAAGATTTCAAGAATGACTCTCTTTATTTTTTGACAAATAACATCCAAAGTAAAGTCATTTCTCCCTATGTAATGAACTAGCCTCTTAGATGCAAACCGTCAACATCTGGGACAAGATCATATAGGCCTATCAGGGTTTCTGCCAAGGGGGGCAAAGGGGGATCTGGCCCCCCCTTTTCAGAAGGAGGGTAAAATCCCCCCTTTTCCTTTCCATAAAAATAAAAAAATTGTCAATATCTTGGTTTCTTACTAAAGAAGAGGACACTTTTGCAGCCATGTTTGAACTTTACATAAGTAAATGGCATGTAAAACACTGTAAATTGCACCGTATAGGAGCCTTGAAGCGAGCTTTTGTCCCCCTGAACCCACTTGTAACTTTGGCCAAGGGCAGCATCAATTTAGACTTGGGGTTTAGCAGTAATAAATCCCCCCCCCCCAATTTTTTGAGTTTCTGGCGGAATCCCTGCCTGTATGTATAGTGTATGTATTGTATGCATGTATAGTCAATTTCAACCTTCAAAAGACGGCCCATCCCCTCGCTATTCTCATAGGTCGTTGTAAGGACTGTGTGTAGTGAGATCTCTGCAAACGACACACAGTTCTTTATGCACTTACCAATTGAATGACTCGCCCCACTACTAACTCCTGGACATGTACAGTCATTGTCCACAACAGTGTTGACAAAATATGTACAATGATACCAAAATGACGCACAACTCAGTCACTTCTGTGACTGACAACTTACTGTAAAATGACTCACATCTCAGTCACAAAACTGATGCACAATTTCCAATTTTGACTGACATACTGTATGGGTCACCGTATTTTGACTGAACAAATGAGAATGACAATTGGTATCCCTCTGCAGTGTAACAATTGACTCACAATGACCCATCCTTTGGTCACAACAGTGATAGACAATTGAGAAAATGTGACCCACCCCTCAGTCATGCTGATGTGTGACAATAGTGGTTCAATGACAGACATGTGCGTCACACTGTCATTGGTCAACGACCCACATTTGACTGACAATACCAGGGGGTAGTGGGGTGCATCATTCAATTGATAAGTGCATTACTGATGACTAGGCCTGGCCTAGGGAGTAGGGTACCTATGCCTTGTTCTCGCTTACCCTTTTTCCCCGAACTAGGCCTAGGCCTTGGCAGTACAAATTTTTTCCCGCAATGCAACCCTGAGGGTTGCATTTTTTGCGTGCGTTGCTGCAGTGATTGTTGCAACATAGGCGTATGCACCTGTATGAATGTAACTGTAGCTATGGGGTATGTCAGAGTTGAAAAGCTATGCATGCTGTTTAGCATACAATTGTATGGACGTCCTAGAAACAAGATTTAAGCAGCTTGATAGAATGTCTAAAAAACAAGACAGCATCGCTTGTATAAATCAAAATTTTTGGACATTTTTGGGACACAAAGTGCCAGTATTCTTTAAAGTAAGGGTCTTTAACATATTAATGATCCATAGAGATCAATTATCAAGGAGAATATGAGAATCTGAGAAAGATCCAAATTTT
Source organism: Holothuria glaberrima (assembly GCA_009936505.3). NCBI lineage: Eukaryota > Metazoa > Echinodermata > Holothuroidea > Aspidochirotida > Holothuriidae > Holothuria > Holothuria glaberrima. Next base: position 12,138 of record WURT03041202.1, read on the forward strand.
TGAAGATATGGTAGCCAAAAAATGCAAATGGCGATATTGCTGACCAGTGATGATCTTTAGCAAATGAATCTGGAGGATATAAAATTTGGTGTTCTTCCCGAAATTGGTTGTCCCCCACAAAAAAACACAAAATACATTTGCAAGCTCAGGCCACAAAATTCGTTTTCCTAGTCCAAGGCTAAACGTAGCCTTCGTAACCAACAATTTTTAGTTCAATCGTAGGCCAAAACTCTCTCAACCAAGGCCAAAAAGTAATACACCTGAAATACGAATATTGAGCCAATACACAATTCGCTAGGACGTACAATTGCGTAGACAAGGCAACTCAGTGCACTTGCAATGCACAGATCCAATGCAGGCAGGCCTAAGCATAAGCCTAACAATAGCACAGTACAGTTAAAAGTTGTTCTACCATATAGCAGACGTACGTACTTAGGAACAAACATACGTAAATTCATGTAGCGCAAGTATGGTGGAAAACTGCGGCGAGAGCTGTATCAGTGGATATCATTTGTGTGGGAATCTGTTTTGATGGTGAGCTTTCGAAGCAGTGATTATCGCTAATGATCTGCGTAGCTAAACACAGTACTTGCTGTCAGACTGTGTAGGTTGTTTTTGCAACGAAGCCTAATTGAGCGAAAAAATACGCATACCAGACATGGCGGCTGCATCTTTGTAGACAAGTATACATAGCAGAAATAGTTCGTCTGTTCATAGGGGATATAAACGATCGGTTCATATAATGTGGGAATCGAATATCATCAGAACAATTTTAAAAGTGAAAAAATAGTGGTTCCTGTATGCTGCATCCTGAATCGTGAATGCTTGTGTAAAAAGAATGATGAAGGAAGTGAGCTCGGTATTTAGTAGAATACTGAGTGTCTTAACTGATATATCGATCTCCGGCCAGAAGTGGCCTTCGATAAGTTGAAGGAAAACAGCTGACGGAGGCCAAAAATAAATTTACGGCGGCCATGGCCGCGATGGCCGTCGTGAATTTTGTGGCCTGAAGCTTTAACAGTACTTTCAGTGATACATTGTAATAGAATGAAAATACAAACAGTAAGCTATGGTATCCTGAAGAAACTATAGGAAAAGCAAAAAAGCATCCGGATGAAATCCCTGCATGCCTTAATATTGACACGTTTAAAGGTAGCAAAGGTTAGTTGACCAATAAGAAATTTAAAGGATACTGTATTTGGAAGTGATATGGCTTTGTTCCATTGGTCTCAAATCCAACTGAAGTTAAATGTTTTTGCACAAAGGCAATGCATTAAAAAAGAAGTATTTAAACCCTCTCTCAGTCTAATAGCAATTTGGTTAACAATCACAGCATTAAGGCCATTTTTAATTTACAAAAAAACCCTTTTTTATGTACAGAATTAAAAGTTATGTACAATGCAAGATCTGGCCTAAATTTTTTAAAGTGTTCGCACGTCATAATACTAAAATATTGAGGCAGTTTCTCTGCTTTACCTCTGCTTTTACCCTAGGGACTACTTTGACCTATCAAGCAACCTCTTGAGGTTGAAAGGTCAAGTTGAAAGTCATTTACTAGATTTTACAGAGCTATGTTAGTTTTGTTGTCTGCTACAGTAGCTAGTGTTTTGTGAAGAAGAAATTGGTGGTAATAAATCTCTCAGCATTTCACCTTTATAGAAGACTTGTAGGCCTTTAGCTTTGCTTTGCTCTGGAGGCAAAAAACTTGGTAGTCCACAGGACTACCTTGACATATTTTTCAGTCGTCCATCATGAAATTATGGTCATCTGGGACGACCGGAAGACCACTAAAGTCTGTCACACCTGACCTCGTATGGGAATCCCCAAAGCAACCCAAATACTAGGTCAGCAGACTGCAGACTAGGCCAAGCCTAATTAGGCCTAATGTTAGGTCTATTTAGGAGGGCCAAGGCCTATCTTAGGCTAGCATTAACAGTAAGACAAAAGGGTCACATCCACTTTCCATCTGGTTGGGCCATTCTATTGCCTCTACATAGGGCCTAAGCCACAAATGGCTGACTTAGAGCAGTTTTTACAACCCCATCAACAGTAAGGCCTAGCGTCGGTGGGCTCTGGTGGGGTACAAAAGTAATGTTAGTGGCGGCACAATTGCAGAACACCCTGCGAGATTGAGTCCATTTTTTCAGGGGCTACGGGTCTACGCAGTCAATGCATAGGCCTATCCCTGTGGCCTTTTCAAGACACACTTTGGATCCTGATTACATATCATCATAGCCTTGTAAAAGACTACCTAAATTTGGACTGCATATCCTGATAGCCTCTCAAAGACAAGTTAACCTTAATAGGCAAGATAAGATAAACAGGAAGTTGCCTCAGAATATGGACAGTTTCATATCCCTATAACCTCTCAATATCCCGGTAAAGGCAATTGAATTTTTACTGCACATCCACGTGGCTTTTCACAAAATCAAATCATCTACATACTGCGTATCCCTCACATTCACTTGAAAGGTAAAGAGCAAGATACCTCAGCAGTGTGTGATTTTAAGAAATTTGAGTTGGTAGTCCAAAGGACAACCAGTGGACAACCATTTTGTCAAAATTGGTTGTCCTGCCCCAAATAAGGTAGTCCTCCCAAGTAACCATTTTTTTTT
>WURT03041212.1:0-14750 GCA_009936505.3 Holothuria glaberrima
CATAACACATCCATAAGCTGAGTATGAAATTAATCCAAGCTTCCTACCTTGAGATATCATGTAAACAAGATTTTCAGTTTGACCCCCAGTGACCCCAGATGACCTTTGACCTCCACCAAAAACAATATAGTTCTTCATCTCAATATGGGGCATCTACCTACCAAGTTTGAGAATGTTTAGAGTTTCCCTTCTTGCGATATCGTGTAAACGAGAAGTGTCACAAACACACATACATACACACACACATTCACACGCCATCATAACCGCATAGGTTTCTCTTTTCATTGAAACCAAAAAGTGACTTCTAGACAGCAGAAAAATATGCTTAATATCGTTCATCATAAATGCACTTCGGGAATTTTCCCGGGAATTACTTCCAAGGTTACGTGTTTACAGTTCATCAGTCTCAAAACAAATACAATCTGCACAAAATAGCAAAGTTCTGGGCTTAATTATGCAACCCTGGCTTGTAAGCTTTGTAGGTGCAACTAAAATATTTGTAACGAAGTCTGCCCAGTTAAGCTGACTTCATAATTTTAACAAGTGATGATTATATATTTTTGTATAATTTTTTAAACGTTTGTGTAATTAGTGGAAATGTTTAAACCCCCAGAATTCGCTAAGAAGTGGTAAATTCTTTCCACCATTTCATTAAATAACCCCAAATTATAAAATATGGAGCATTCCAATGGTGAACTTCATGAATAATCATATTATTTTGGAACATAATTAGTACAGCTGGTTGAACTTGCTGAATGAACCGGCACACTGTACGCACGTGCATTGTACAGTACAGTACAGTACAGTATTTGTAATAGCAAAGCTGTTTGAGCTTGCTGTAGGAACTGGGCCGGCCGGCCAGCCATGTGCTTCGCATGTTGCATAAACGATCCTTCATGATGTGCCATACGTGTATTGTACAGTACAGTATTGTAGACAGAAAACGAGACTACTACGTACGAGTCCTGTCATAATGTACAGTATGAGGATAGCTTTTGATATCGAAAAGTTTTTTCGTTCGTAACTACAAAGAAACTGGTATTTTCAGTAGTTATTAGGTAGAAAGGCATGCGATTTAAGCCAAGTTAAAATTCAGTGTTACACTTTTTACGGAGCATACAGTAATACATGTGGTTAAAAGTTTTTACACCATTACGACATAACGGTGCTGGAATTCTTAGCAGACACATCTATATTATGTATGTATGGTCACAAGGCACACTGTAGTACACTGTATATGTGGTACATTTGTACTCGACAATACACTACATGCATGTGCTCTAGGCGTGTGTGATATTTTATCGCTGTAGCCAGAGAAGTGCAACTTGAACTGCGATGCCAGTGATATATAGACTCCTCATCTTACGGTGCTATGTTAGACCGCAAAAATCTCGAAAACAGTAATCAGTGGCATAACATAAAGTATGCATATTTGTGAAAAGTTTGATTAATGCGTGATTCGCCCTTGCAAACAGACTGCTTGCCAAAACATCCCAAATAATGCATACGTTTTAACTTGCACACTACCTCGACGATCATCACTACAGATGCCATTTTAAGTGTATTGCCTTTGGTATTTAAGGTGGTAGTGCTCTTCCAAAATGTTTGTTTTGTTTATATACCTTGACTTGATTTCATGTTCGGTTAACCGTTAACCGTTCGGATAATATAAACAGTTAAACGGATAGTGGGTTAACCGGCAATGCACAGCACTACCCATGACAACTCGGCCCCATGCCAACTCACCCCATGCCAACTCGCCGCTATGCCAACTGGCCCTATACCAACTTGCCCCTATGACAACTCAGCACCATGCCAACTCGTCCCATGCCAACCCACCTCCATGCCAACCGGCCCTCATGCCAACTCGCCCCTATGCCAACTCTCCCTACACCAACTCACCCCTATGACAACTCAGCACCATGCCAACTCGCCCCCATGCCAACTCTCCCTATACCAACTCACCCCTATGACAACTCAGAACCATGCCAACTCGCCCCCATGCCAACTCGTTCTATACCAACTTGCCCCTATGACAACTAGCTCCGTGCCAAATCGCCCCCATGCCAACTCACCCTTTACCCACTCGCCCCTATGACAACTCAGCTGCACCACACTAACTCTCCCCATGACAGCTCGGCCCATGACAACTCAGCACCATGCCAACTCGCCCCATGCTCTATAAACCTCCATGCCAACTCACCCCCATGCCAACTCGGGCCCATGCCAAGACATACTGTTTACACTTACATGGTTTTCTGATTTTGACCTCCGGTGACCTCAAATGACCTTTGACCCCCACCAAAATCAAAATCTCTCTTTTAACATGACAAATCTACATACTAAATATGAAGTCAGTCATTGCTACCTCGAGATATCGTGTTTACAGGGTTTTTGGCTTTTGACCTCTGGTGACCTCAAATGACCTTTGACCTCCACCGAAAACAATAGGGTTCTTCTGCTTAACATGACAAATCTATATACCAAATATGAAAAGTATCCTTCATTCCTATCTTGAGATATCTTGTTTACAAGCCATTTACAAGGTTTTTGGCTTTAGACCTCTGGTGACCTCAAATGACCTTTGACCTCTGCCAAAAACTATAGCGTTCTTTCTCTCAACATGGCAAATCTACATACCAAATATGAAGTGTCAGTCATTCCTACCCGATTACAAGGTTTTCGGACTTTGACCTCTGGTGACCTCGAATAACCTTTGACCTCTGCCAAAAATGACATAGTTCTTTGTCTTAATGTGACAAATCTACATACGAAATATGAAAAGTGTCAGTCATTCCTGTCTTGAGATATCGCAATCACAAGGTTTTCGGACTTTGACCTCTGGTGACCTCGAATGACCTTTGACCTCTGCCAAAAACAATAGGGTTCTTCCCCTCATCATGACAAATTTACATACCACATATGAAAAGTGTCAGTCATTCCTATCTCCAGATATAGCGACTTCAAGGTTTTCAGACTTTGACCTCTGGTGACCTCGAATGACCTTTGACCTCTGCCAAAAAACAACAGGGTTTGTTCCTCTCGACATGACAAATCTACATACCAAATATGGAAAGTGTCATCATTCCTATCTTGAGATATCGCGATTACAAGCTAAGTGTCACAAACACACATACACACACACACACACATCACCACCATTGCATAGATTCCTTGCCTGCCTTCCAAACATGACAAATCTCTATATACAAAATATAAAGTGTCGGTTCTTCCTATCTCGAGACATCGTGTTTACAAGGTTTTCGGCTTTTGACCTCTGGTGACCTCAAATGACCATTGACCTCTGCCAAAAACTATAGCGTTCTTTCTCTCAACATGGCAAATCTACATACCAAATATGAAGTGTCAGTCATTCCTACCCGATTACAAGGTTTTCGGACTTTGACCTCTGGTGACCTCGAATAACCTTTGACCTCTGCCAAAAATGACATAGTTCTTTGTCTTAATGTGACAAATCTACATACGAAATATGAAAAGTGTCAGTCATTCCTGTCTTGAGATATCGCAATCACAAGGTTTTCGGACTTTGACCTCTGGTGACCTCGAATGACCTTTGACCTCTGCCAAAAACAATAGGGTTCTTCCCCTCATCATGACAAATTTACATACCACATATGAAAAGTGTCAGTCATTCCTATCTCCAGATATAGCGACTTCAAGGTTTTCAGACTTTGACCTCTGGTGACCTCGAATGACCTTTGACCTCTGCCAAAAAACAACAGGGTTTGTTCCTCTCGACATGACAAATCTACATACCAAATATGGAAAGTGTCATCATTCCTATCTTGAGATATCGCGATTACAAGCTAAGTGTCACAAACACACATACACACACACACACACATCACCACCATTGCATAGATTCCTTGCCTGCCTTCCAAACATGACAAATCTCTATATACAAAATATAAAGTGTCGGTTCTTCCTATCTCGAGACATCGTGTTTACAAGGTTTTCGGCTTTTGACCTCTGGTGACCTCAAATGACCATTGACCTCCACCAAAAACAATAGGGTTCTCCCTCTCAACATGAAAAATCTACCAAATATGAAGTGTCGGTCATTCCTATCTCGAGATATCGTGTTTACAAGCCATTTACAAGGTTTTCGAAGTTTAACCTCTAATGACCTCATATGACCTTTGACCTCTCCCAAAAACTATAGGGTTCTTCTTCTAAACGTGACAAATCTATGTACCAAATATGAAAAATGTTGGTCATTCCTATCTTGAGATATCGTGTTTACAAGGTTTTCAGCTTTTGACCTCTGGTGACCTCATATGACCATTGACCTCCACCAAAAATATAAGGGTTCTCCCTCTCAACATAAAAAGTCTATATACCAAATATGGAAAGTGTCGGTCATTCCTATCTTGAGATACCAGGTTTACAAGGTTTTCAGCTTTTGACCTGCTGTGACCTCAAATGACCTTTGACCTCCACCAAAAACAATAGGGTTCTCCCTCTCAACATGACATATCTGTATACCATATATGAAGTTTCGGTCAATCCTATCTCGAGATATCCTGTTTACAAGCCATTTCCATGATTTTGGCAGTTTAACCGCCAGGGACCTCAAATGACCTTTGACCTCCACCAAAAACGATAGGGTCCTCCTTCTTAACATGACAAAACTCTATACCAAATATGAAGTTTCAGTCATTCCTACCTTGAGATATCGTGTTAATGAGGTTTTCGGCTTTTGACCTCTGGTAACCTCAGATGACCTTTGACCTCCACCAGAAACAATAGGGTTCTTCTTAACATGGCAAATCTCTATACCAAATATGAAGTTTCGGTCATTGCTACCTTGAGATATCGTGTTTACAAGCTAAACGTCACATACACACACACATACTGTACATACACACAAACACACACACGACATCACCATCGCATTGATTCCTTGCCTGCCTTTGGCAAGGAATCAAAAAATACTTAGCGCTGCTGTACTTTCTTACTGCGCTAACTTGTGTACCATGCGCATTTAGAGTACTATTGGCTGTTGTTATTTTAGTAGGGTAACCGACTGCAGGGGCCCGTCGAGTGCGCACTTTGCATAACATTGTACACTATCAACCTTGTATGATAGATTTCTTAAGTGCGCATTAGACGGTCACCCCAATATACTTCATATAATTAAAGTAGGGCTTAACAGAAAATGAGACGACAAATAAACACATTAGGCTACAAGGAATACCATTGATCTGCAAATCTTTCAAGATTTTTCTTTTAAGAATTGCAGGGAAGTTTTGGTACGGGGCCGTTTTGGTAAAAGGACGTTATAACTGGTAAACCTCTGTACTAGTGTTATGATTAACGTAAGGCCTACGTAGGCTAGGCTAACTTTATTAAAGTAGGCTAACTCATGATTTGTGATTAAGACAACACAGTGATGGGAATTGTGGGTTTCCTTTAAGTAACAGTAGCCTACTGACTTACGTAACTACTAACTAGTTTTATTACAGTTATTCGCTCCTCTTTACCTCCTTGTGTTTCTCCTTTTGAAATGATCTGTGGCTGTACAGAGTGACTGAAAGAACTTCGTAATTGACCAGATTCGAATTACCGTAATTAGACCTCCAAATCAACGCCGTACAGTAGGCAATGGCAGAAGGAATGGTTTTTAATACGGTACGTTAGCGATACCACAGCATGCTAAGCATTTCCGCGAAATGGTTGTACTCTGAGTACGTCAATGCTTCCATAATTAATAATTAATTTTCCTGAAACACACCTAAAATTTCCCATTGCTTATTTGTTGTGTTAATACGTGTTGATAATTATGTTAATAATGTAATGTATAAAATAAGTGACAGCTATTTAAGTCCATCGTAAGTGTGTTGCAAGAAAAAATGACAAATAATGCTTGTTATTTCTCCATCCTCTATCTCTAATGTTGACTACTTGATACAAATGAAATTCATTTTCGAAACAAGATGGAAGTACTGCCTTCTGGCCTGCCTGAAGTATTCAGATTCACCCAATGATATGATGTGCATGCTATCGCGCGCAAGCTCGCGTTAGCGCCGAAGACGCTAGATACCTGACTTTGCCGTAAAACATGAAGCCACACCGTATGAGATGTAATACGGCAAATGCGTTTCTTTTGGTGACGTCACAATACATTTTTAGTGCGTGTGTTTGAAGTTGTTGAACTGTCTCTCCCGATGAGATAACGAAATTTACGGCAAAAGATTTGTTTGCGCCGAATAGATCGGAACAATTCCTTTTGCATGTGAATCATATAACTTACATGCCGCTTTTGCCCACGTATTAAGCTTATTAAGCACTCACTGTGTTTTACTAAACATGTCGTTGATAGTTGTTTCGCGCAATTGCTTTGTCGTATTACAAGTGTCATGGTGGCCCCCATGTAGGCTTCATCGGATGTCACGAAGGCAATGGCTGTATTACGTTGCGTCGTAAAAGTCGGGCATCTAGCGCCTTTATCGCTAACACGCGCTTAAGCGCATTAGCATGCCATCATTGGATTGACCAATTGGTTGGAAACTGGGCCGTTAAACCTCATCTGACTAACTAACACATGATGGGGCATTCACATGGATCAAAAGTAATGTGACAGTGACACCACGAACTTCAGTGAGTGACCGACCCGTACCACTTTACACTGCACAGCAGTTTGCACTGCACTGTGCAAGGTCTAAATTCTAATTGTGTAACACAGAACTCAGCGAAGAGCCAAAAGATCCTTGAACTAAATAAGAGGACTGAGGAGATCATGCAACTAACCTACTCAGGATATGGTGCAACAGGTACAGTAAAGGGCCTTGATGATTTTGATAGGCTATCATCCTTAATATTTTCTTCAGCTCCTTGTTTGGAACAATAGCGATTAAAGTGATCAAAATTAATAATTTACCTTTCCCCATGCTTGCTTCTAGTGGTGGTATCCAGTCGAAACGTCCCTTAACCAAAACATCCCAGCTTTTTTGCTATCACAACGTCCCTGCTTTTTACCAAAACATCCCCGTGGTATTACATTGTAGAGTCTCCCAAGCAAGAAGCAGGAAAACACAACATGAGACAGTGTATGCTTGTGCTCTACTGACTGTATTCTCCCTCTAATCAATAGGCCTACTATCCCTTTTCAACAGCTTCCAGCCTGCTTAGCATTACAGTAGGATAAACATTCTCAAGTACATACCATTTTATTCACAGAACCCTACATCATCTTCCCATTTTGATTCTTTACTCACCCCGCCCTCCTCTTTTCCTTTGCTTTGAATTAATTACCAAAATGATAATTTTAACACAAGTGACATTAATCTACAAATGAATAACTTTTAACTGTTCAAAATGAGCAACTCTTTTATCTGCTCCGGTTTGAATGACAAAGTTTACAGGTGATACTTGCATAATAACATCATATGGTCCTTGCCATTTTGGGGGCCAGTTTGGCAGAAAATTTCCTTCTTAAATTTGAGAGGGGATGACTTTTTGGTTTTGATGAAAGAGAAACCTATGCATTCATGATGGCATGTGTATGTATGTGTGAATGTGTGTGTGTTTGTGACACTAAGCTTGTGCACGCAATAACTCAAGAAGGGAAACTTCTTTGAAGGCTGCTCAAACTTGTTGTGTATGTAATTACGCCAGGGCACCTGAAAATGAGGAGAGAGCGAGCGACTGTACTTTCTTTAGGTTATCAGTGTCAGGAACAGTTTTTCTCTCAACAAGGGCACAAAGCCATAACCTTGAGCACTATAGGCAAACAGTGCACAACAGCCCTTAACTTTACATAATACAAAGCATATAACAACACTGCACATGTCAATAATTCAGTTTCCAGTGTAGTGAGGGAATTCCCCGAATTTGTACCAACTGAGCATGCTCACAACACTGCATAATTAGGGGATTCCCCTAATTTACCCACACTGCGCATGCTCCAACTATATCGAACCACCCATGTATACAAATGCTGTTTCCCGCTAGGACGCTCTCTGAGCGTACAACCTGAAGGCTGACATTACAGCCTTATCCATGTAACAATCTGGCTTGGGAATAGCAGGATAAAGCTTTTACGACCCATACTTGCAACTAATATGAAATATGAACATTGAACTCACATATACAGTAGCAGTGTCAAATTTGATGAAGAATACGATTAATATGAGAAATGCGATAAATGAAGACCTCTTGCTGAGTCCAGACGACAGACGTTACACGATATCAATTACTATCATGGCCTTAGACTAACGTACACAACATACCGCTAGGCCTGACCATCACTTTGGAATATATTTTTGCTTAGTTTGAGCAAGTATATCTTTGATAGTTACTAAAAGCTTGCTTAAAATGATAAATGATACATTATGAGCATAACATTCAACTTTGTGCATAAAATGAAGTATTTATTAGGGATGCACCGGATATCCGGTCCGGCCGGATTATCCGGCCGGATAATGAAAAAATATCCAGTTCCGGTTCCGGCCGGATCTTCAAAGAAATCCGGCCGGATATTTCTCAAATTCTAGCCTGAAGTACTTCCATCATTAAAAGATAGAGGATACTTCACAGATGAGTTTAAAACCTTTCCAAAAGTTTTCTGGCCATGTAATATAGCATGAAATTGTCTCATTACGGTGTTGTGTAGGTAAGGCACTCCTGGTTCATTGTGGCACTCACACTGACACAACATCTATTGTTTGGTCTTACAGCCTTTAAAGTATGTCCAAAATAAGTGGAGTTACTGTAACATTGAAGACATTCAAAGTTAGTCTATGTCCACTTATATCACAGGACCCACAATTGCGAATATTTTAATGTATGAATACTTACTGTAACAGTTATTTATTTATATTATTGGTACAGTCTCTTGTCAATTATTCCTAGACAATATGCACAAACTGTGCCTCATTCATCACAACATTTAAATTTACTTTCACTGTCAATGTGAACAATAAAACTGATTAGGTTGTTTTAAAGAACTTTGCAGTATGTTAAGTAATCTTAATACTTTGTTAATTAATTTTCTGTCTGCATTACTCTAGTCTAAACCCTACAAAATAACATCAGCTTAGTTACCTACAGTGAGACCCACTGTAACTATCATGAAATCAACCACCACTCCTCTGCCTTGACACACCCACCTCCCCCAGCCCACAGTGCTATTTTTTAATGTTTCTCTTTACAAGTGAAAAAATCCGGTTCCGGCCGGATTTGAAATACTATCCGGCAAAATCCTATTCCGGCCGGAACCAAAAATTTGGATCCGGTGCATCCCTAGTATTTATTTAGCATTTACGAACTTGAAAATGAGGAGAGAGCGAGCGATTGTACTTTCTTTAGGTTATCGGTGTCAGGAACAGTTCTGTCACCGCGCCCTTTAGATCAGCTGTCAATTGCCATTTCATTTTTTTTTGGGGGGGGGGGCAATATTTTCTACCCCGCCACATGTAGGTACACCATACAGAGGAGAAGAACCCTAATGTTTGTGGTGGAGGTCAAAGGTCATTTGAGGTCACCAGGGGTCAAAATCTCAAAACCTTGTGCACGCGATATCTCAAGAAGGGAAACTTCTTTGAAGCGCAAACTTGTTGTGTAGGTACCCCATATAGAGGAGAAGAACCCTATTGTTTTTGATGGAGGTCAAAGGTCATTTGAGGTCACCAGGGGTCAAACTCTCAAAACCTTGTGCACGAAATATCTCAAGAAGGGAAACTTTTTTGAAGCTCAAACTTGTTGTGCAGGTACCCCATATAGGGGGAGAAGAACCCTATTGTTTTTGGTTGAGGTCAAAGGTTATTTGAGGTCACAAGGGGTCAAACTCTCCAAACCTTGTGCATGCGATATCTCAAGGTAGGAATGACCGACACCTTTCATATTTAGTATGTAGATTTGTCACGTCAAGAAAAAGAACCCTATTGTTTTTGGCAGAGGTCAAAGGTCATTCGAGGTCACCAGAGGTCAAAGTCCAAAAACCTTGTAATCGCTATATCTCAAGATAGGAATGACTGACACTTTTCATATTTGGTATGTAGATTTGTCATGTTGAGATAAAGAACCCTATCGTTTTTGGTAGAGGTCACAGGTCATTCGAGATCAGGAGAGGGCAAAGTCCAAAAACCTTGTAACCGCGATATCTCAAGATAGGAATGACCGACACTTTTCATAGTTAGTATGTAGATTTGTTACGATGGAGGAAGAACCATATTGTTTTTGGCAGAAGTCAAAGGTCATTCGAAGTCAAAGAGGTCAAAGTCCAAAAACTTGTAATGGCATTTATCTTGAGATAGAAATGACCGACACTTCATATTTGGTATGTAGATTTGTCATGTTGAGAGGAAAAACCTGATTGTTTTTGGCAGTAGTCAAAGGTCATTTGAGGTGACCAGAGGTCAAAAGCTGAAAACCTTAATTGTAAACAATATCTCAAGGTAGCAATGACTGACACTTGATATTTAGTACTGTATGTAGATTTGTCATGTTAAGAGAAATAACCCTATTGATTTTGATGGAGGTCAAAGGTCAATTGAGGTCACCAGAGGTCAAAATCCGAAAAGTTTCTAAATGTAAATCTTGGCATGGGTCCGAGTTGGCATGGGGGCAAGTTGGCATAGGGGTGAGTTGGCATGAGGGCAAGTTGGCATGGAGGCGGGTTGGCATGGGGCGAGTTGGCATGGTGCTGATTTGTCATAGGAGCGAGTTGGCATAGGGGCGAGTTGGCATGAGACGAGTTAGCATAGGGACGAGTTAGCATCGGGGTGAGTTGTAATGGTGCTGAGTTGTCATAGGGGCGTATTGGTATAGGGCGAGTTGGCTTGGAGGTGAGTTGGCATGGTCCCAGTAAACATTTTGAAGTCGGATCGACGTCGGATCGACGTCGGATTCGGGTTGGCTGAAAAGTCGAAAAGACGTCTCCCACGTTTCTGTTTGCAAAGTGGCGGGACGTGGCTTTGACGTCGGCGACGATGTCCGTAAGGCGTCGGTCAGACGCTTCTCCGACTCTTTAATTGACCGCAAAAACGACTTTAATTAGATGTCTTTCGGAGGTAATATTTTGACGTCGGTTTTAGGTTGGGGTTAAGAGTCGGATCGACTCTTTTCCAACTATTTAATTGGCCATCAAAAGGAAGTTAATTGGACGTCTTTCCAACATAACATTTCGACGTCTATCCAACGTTGGTTAAGATCTGAAATGAAGTCGGATCTACGTCTCCCACTTTTCCCCTTGAACACTGACATAACGTTGAGTCGACGTCTTATTTAATAGTAGGCTAAACATTTTGCAGTCGGGCTGACGCTGGGTTTGGTTCAAGTACAGTAGTTGGATTAAGGTAGCTCAATCTTTGAAGGTTGGGCTGAGGTCGGATTGTTGTGTCATGTAGTTAGGAACATCTAATCTGTGACTTTAATAAGATGTGAGATGAACGTCTTAAAATGTTATAATCCTTTTGCTGACGTCAGTATGATGTCGGATGGACATTTCGAACGGTCGGAATTTTTGTCTACAGTACGTCCAGACTAACTTTTCTAACTTGTGAATAGACCATTCATTGGATTTCTTTCCGACATCTCATTTTGATTTCGGAACGACTCTGGGTGTAGGAAAACAATGTAGAGCAGCTTTGTATTATTTAAATTATAGAATAATAGAAAACGGAGTTTTTGGTTTTCAAAAATGCCACTTTGTATTGCCTGAAACCAATATTCTTGTCTCAAATTACACACAAACATCTCCCTATAGCCTATGTAATGAAAACTGTGCAACTTTGGGCAATGTCTTTACAGCTGTACACAGGCAAAATATGGTGAGTTCAATCTTCAGAGTCTGTTAGTTGCTGAATCCTTTTCTACCCAAAGTTCACTTCCTCCCGTTCCTGTTGATGAAGAAGATTAAAAACAAGGAGTGGGAGAGGGGAAAAAAAAAATAAAAACATGACAAGTGTTCGTTTGATTTAGTTCCCAAACTCCACCCCTTTACTACATATGTAGTTGAGTTTATTGTATTATTGACAACGGCCTGATTCGGCTGCAGTGGAGGTGATGATGTTTTTGTATCTCAAATTTATTCAGAAATGATGGAAAACAAACTGCTCTGCAGGGTAATTGACACAATTAGCAGCACAGTTGGAATTGGGGTTTGTGTTTGGTAGTTCAAAATATGGGGGCAAAGGGCTAACGTATGCTTCCCCTGCCCCACAAACCACATTTTCAGGGATCAAAACCCCATTTTTCAACCTCGCAAGATTTATCCCAAGTTTTCAATAGGATGATGGTCTGAGACTTTTAGCCTACCCTTTCCCCTGCCGAAAACATCGTCTTACGCCTATGACAATTGGTACACTGGACATGGGTTAGCTTTGCGGTCATTTCTTTTTCTTTTTTTACATGCAGCACTAGGAATGAAACAAACAAATCGTAAGATTTAGGCCCGCAGTGGTAAAAATGCAATGGTATTACAGTACTTCCAATTCCCGAAGTTACGTGGAAGAAACTCTGGTTCTAAAAAAATAGGAATACAGCCCAACAAGAACGTTCTACTTGACAGTTGGCGAAAGCCTTCCGCTGTCAACACAAACTCGCCAATTTTGGTATTCTCCAGGGGTGGCGCAAGAGGGGCAGGGGTAGGGATCTCCCCGACGGGGAATTATTTTCAGTTCTGTAAGGGAGTCTTAGTCGGCAGATAAGGACAATTTCTCTAATGTGAACTCAAAATTTTCGGCGTGCTACGTGCGCTGAAGAGTCACTCCAGTTTCTTCAATAGTTCCATTCCACATAGTTAGATAGCACAAGTCCTGTCCACCTAAGTAACATTTCGGCAGAGTAGGGCCTACACAGTTTATGGAGAGGTCATACGGTAAATTCCATCCTATATCGCAAAGCCTAGTTGCTGTTCTCTTGTGTTTGTCATGCAGTACGGTCAGTTGGTAAGGGACTCACGGAGCAAAGTTTGGCTGTTCCATCGGGTAGTCCAGGTGGTTTCGATACAATGTATATTATCCCCGATACGGTATACAACCGCTACAGTTTTTCCTTTTTACCATTTTGTTCTTACTGATTGCACTTTTTTTTGTGTGTAAGCCTGCCAAAAATTTTGTGTGCTTTGCAATTTCAAAATTCAGATTCAAAAGAACACAATCAGAACGCAACTCGTCTCTTTAAGTATTAAGTGATATTATATAAATTATGCCCTGCAATGGCTTGGAATGGAAAGGCTCCTTCATATCCCCTTCTCACCACTCCTGGATGTAGGGGTTGTTGGAACTTGCAGTCACTGTCATGGCCCCCCCCCCCCAGTTCTGTCGCCATTTATGGTTGGTTTATGATGTTGGCTTTCAAATGGGTCAATTCTGCGAGAAAACCCAAAATTTTCGGTACGCTTTGCTCACTCCTTACTTCCCTTGCTTATAGCTAAATATAGTACAAACCTTTTCAACCTTTTCATGTAAAATGCATGGATTTATGTAAAGGTCAGGAATTTCATCTCATTTCGCCAAACCTAGTTAATGCTCTCTGGTGTCAGTCGTGCGGTACGGCTAGTGACTCGAGGAGGAAGTACAACCAACTGCCAAGACAATTGACCTAGCCTATAAAAAAGGTTTATAAATAAGTACAGTCAGATTCTTTTCAGTGTAGGCTTACCACACAAAAAAATTGGCGCACTTTGCAATTTCACAGTCTAGATTCCAGGAAAAACATTAAATCGGCCCGAAACTAGGTTCCTCTAGTATATTAAAATTTTATGCAATATATGACCCGCGATGGCATGTTATAGTACGTAGATTTTCTTCAAATTCCCTCTCACCAACCCCTCGACGGCATTGGGGCTATCGGAGCTTTTGTTCGCTCCCCCCACCCCCAGTGGGGAGTCTGGAAAAATCCTCAGCGCCATCCCTGGTTGCCTCTCAGAGAAGAAAAAGGAAACCCCCAGAAAATACCACTTTAGCTGAGCACAAACCCTTCTCTTAATCAGCAAAACTGTTCCAGCCCCTCCACTACCTTCCTCCCCCTCCCCCTCCCCCAGGGTTAGTCGCTGAGAACAGTAATACAACTTTAAGCACATTATAGGCCTATAACATCGTACATATTATCAAAGTATAAAATATCCTACGTCATATATAGTCAAGGAAGAACTGCAACTGCCAGGAAAAGTTCACGTCAATCAAAACGTATTGCAGAAATGTCACAGGTGTATCCAGCTCATTTTTTGATGTACAACTGTAGATTAAGTAAAGAAATAAGCATTTAGCTGTGTGAAATTGGGGCTTGTGCGGTATGTGTTGTGAAATATTTCACCCAACATACGTTAGTGTGGACAACAATCCTGGACAAATGTGCAAGTGGAACACTGGTCCCAGCTCTCAGTATAATGATGGAAATGGTAGTTTGAATTCACCCTGCATCATTCATTATCTCTGGAACTCGACATTGGACGGGAGAGGGATTGGGGTAATGTTAACCGGCCGACCAAATGTCCCACCAACAATAACAGGGAGCAGTGTTCTAACAGTTTTATCCAAGACTGCCTGATTGTAGACCGCGTTGCAGTGTTCGCATTTAGATGCGGGATTGCGTGGTTCCGGCAGTGTTCTCACTCCCCCCAAAAACCCCCCCCCCCAAAAAAAAAAATAAAATGCAAGGGGAGAATTCCCCTTTTCATTTTCTCAATGAAAAAATTGAATGTACCCCATTTTTGATTCCTTGCCGAAGGCAGGCAAGGAATCTATGCGATGGTGATGTCGTGTGTGTGTATGTGTGTGTGTGTG